>JAUNZO010000127.1:0-180743 GCA_031894775.1 Chloris gayana | reverse complement strand
ATAGCACCGGACGGATTGAATCGGAAAAACGACCGAACTACGCTCAAGTCTCGAACGGCTGAGCCCATCTCCCTTCCCATCCGTAGCGCGGCGCCCTAGCAGGGCGACGCTGTCCTCAGTTGAGCAGATCCGTTCGCCGGGCTTTGCGGGCGCGGGCAGTACGGCTGCTGCGTGGGCGTGTCGGCGCAGCGAACGTGTTTCGTCGCCGTGCATAGAACTCGTGCGGGCAGCTGCGACAGGGTGTGGTCGATGATGCACACAGGCTCGGCGATCAACAACCAAGTAAAGATCTGATACCACCCCACCCATTCTCCTTACATTTCTCTAAGAAACTCCCTCTGCACATTGCCACCACCTGGATATGCATGATTTTGGTTGGATCTTTTTCTTGCAAATTAATCGTAATCTACTTCTGTGCAAATGGAATGACCTAGTAGTTACTGAAAAACTCTAATGATTGCTTTTATCAGCAATGCCATGAACTTAACTTCTGCTGTTTTGCTCACTGATGGGAATTGATAAAGCTGGGCGACTGGAGATTTCCGGTATGCACAGCCTGCAGGCGTACATGTGTTATATACTGTTAATACCATGTGATAGCCACCTCTAATCTGATTGTATTTGAAATAGTATGTCGAATCTCACTAACAGCTATTTAAATTCTATCAAATTCGGTCCACATTTTATATTACGTGGAAATTCAAGAATGGAAGTAATTATGTCGAACAGGGGTAAAATCACAATCTCATACTAAAAGTAAGTGCAAAATTGCAAGGCTTTTTCTGTCATTTTATCTCACATTTAAAACTGTTCACTGCTCCTATCGAAGTTTGGGTCTCTGCTTCGTTTTTAAAAAGTGAGAGCAAAATCACAAACCCTAAAAAATGGGGTGAAATCACAATTGGAAGTGAGACTAGGGTTATGAATACAGTGGCCCACATTTCATTGGTCGGATGAAACCAATTGTCATGGTTGTTGTGTGAAATGTATTACCTGGATGTAATCCAGGCTCACTACATAATTTTCAGCTGATATAGGGCCTCTTTATGCCTTGCTTTATATACTAAAATATCATAACTGCTTCTGTTTTTCTGCAGTGACCGTGAACTCCCAACCTTAAGCAAGGATAAGTAAATCTTAATGGAATTCCTTGTACTGTTTCCATATGACTAGGGTCAATAGGAAGATGGGGGAGAATTGTACAGACTCTGTGACTTCACTGCCGGATCAAACTGTGACTGAGATGAATTCAAATTCTTACCAGGTAAGCACTGGATTATTCAAACTGCACTTGAAAAAAAATTCTCTGAAACAACCTTGGGATTTTTATTGTAGTTGTCAGAAGCTGTGGATTGTAGTTTCCTGCTAATTGTTTATGACATGTGAGTGAATAGGGGAAATGAATTGGCAATGACCTCATTATCTCTGCAATAAATAAGGAGACGTAGTTTGGAGCGGAGTATTATAAAATCCACCAATCTTTTGTTCTACTTATTATGAACTTGCTGTGGTCCCTCAACGTAAGAAAATTTTTGAGCATGGAGTGCTAATAATTAATAAATCCAGTTCTGAAGATACTATTTGCAGTAGAAAATAAACGGGAAACGGCATTGATAGCAGATGGGGTTAGAAAAAAGCGTATGCACTAGCTCTACAAATTTAAGTAGTTATAATGTACCTGCAAGGAGATATGCAATTGTTCCAATTATGTTGTGTTGTTCCAGATAATGCATTGAACTGCTCCAATAATTTCAACAAATAGTGAACATTCTAACACATGAAATATTACATTTGCAATCACAGGGTCTTCAACAAGAGGATGGGAGCCTCATCCTTAGTGAAGGGGATGACGAGCCCAATGAATGCCACAAAGATAGGGCAGAGGCAGAAGTTGACGGTGATGAAGACTATTTTTTCCCCAGTCCCGAGGAGTTGGAAAAGGCTAAACCTCCAGAGGCTGGCATGGCATTTGCAACATTGCAAGAAGCTCAAAATTTTATCAATGTCTACGGGCAAGTTGCTGGATTTAGAGTGGTTAAAGGAACAAATTACAGGAACAAGAAAATAACATTTCAATGTGATAGAAGAGGGAAAAATGCAGAGAGAGAAGCAAGACAGAGGAAAAGGAGAAGAACTGCCATTGAGAGAACGGGATGCCGTATGAAAGTGCTTGTGAAACTTCTTGCAGGGAGATGGGAGATTAGCACAGTTGTGCATGAGCACAACCACCCACTTTGGAGTTCGCCTTTGCTGATAAGATTTTTTATGAGCCACAAATACATGTCTGAGGACGAGAGAAACTTCTCACGACTATTGCAGGAAAGCAGGATTAAGCCAACACAGATAATGGAAATTTTCAGGAGCGTAAGGGGTACATTACCTGCCAGGAAAATGAATGTCAACAACTTGGAACAGTCTGACAGGCCAATGAATAATTGGAACACAGATATAGAGAGCGTATTAGAACATGTTAAGAGGTTGCAAAAAGAACAACCTGGGTTTTACTACTCCATGAGGACTGATGAAGGTAGCACTGTGAGTAGTATCTTTTGGACGGATGCACAAGCTAGACTTGATTACGCATTATACGGAGATTTCATTTCTTGTGATACAGCTTATAGTACTGTTCAATACAACATGCCACTTGCACTGTTATCAGGAATTAATGGGCAAGGTGATCTGATTGTTTTTGCTTGGGCTTTGCTAGAAGATGCAAAGGCAGAGACATTCTCTTGGTTACTCAGGACATTCCTGGATGTTATGGATGGGAAGAAACCAAGTATAATAATTACATATCATGATTCAGCTATTCAGAAATCAGTTGCAGAGATGTTCCCCTCAGTTTTTCATAGGTTTAACATGTGGCATGTAATGAGGCAAGCTGCAGCAGAATTTGGTGGTTTTATGGCAAACAAACCTGGGATGGAGGATGAGCTAAGATGTTTGATCACAAATTCTTTAACTACTGATGAGTTTGAGGATAGTTGGAATGCTATGCTTGAAAAATATGAGGCATCAGCAAGTACACACTTGAAGCTGATGTATCAGACAAGATTAATGTGGGCTCCAGTTTACTTCAAACATGTGTTCTGCCCATTTTTGCGATCATCTGGCTGTAGTGAGGCCTCAAAAGCAGTTTTCAAGGACCACGTTCTGCGAGAGGATACCATAGAAACTTTCATCAGTCAGTATAACGTTTTTCAAGAGCACACGGTCTACATTGAAAGATATCGCAATGAGTCAACTCTGAAAAAGCGTACATACTGTACCAGGCAGCTGATAGAAAGGCATGCAGCAGATATATACACAATGGGAATGTTTGTGAAATTTCAGAAAGAGCTTCTTGATGCTACAGCTTTCAGTGTTTTTGAAAAAGAAAAGGACGTCCTTTATACAGTGAAAAAACTTCTGGACTATGAGGAAGCTGAATTTCTCAGGGATTCCTTTTCTGTTGAAGTTGACATGAACAATAACACGTTTAATTGCATTTGTTCAAAGTTTGAGCGAGATGGAATACTTTGTTGCCATGTTCTCAGGCTTTTCACACAATTTGGGATTAACAAAATACCTGAACAATACATTAAGCAAAGGTGGACAAAGAAGTTCAGAGAGAAGGATTGGGAGCAGTATTGTGCAGCAAGCACGGGATCAGATTCACAAAACGATTTGTGCTATCATATGCTTATGAAAAAGATGGACGGAATTTTTGCTGCTGTAAGCAAGGACTCAAATCACAGCAAAATTTTCGCTGAAGAGCTTGAAAGGATTCAGCACGAGCTGTCAAGTAAAGAATGGCAGGCTGAGGAAGAAAGGAAGTGCAATCAGGCTCATCCAGAAGTAGCGATCAAGCAAAACAAATGAATGGAAGCACGAGCAGGAGTGACGTCCTGTGTCGACAGTAGCCATGGTGCTCTAGCACGTGACATTTTTCCCCTGATTGTTAGTTATTTTGGAAGTTAGTATAGCAATCCATCATGCCAACTCTACTGATCTTAGTTAGGAGTACTTTGAGTTGGACCTTTTTCTTGGGTAGCCTGAAATAGTTCTCTAAATCCGTTTTGTGCCTTGTAAAGAGGCATTGTGATCCCGCCCTTGTGGTGTCGTTGCGGATGTCAATGTGGTGACGTGTCACTACAAATGTGGCGCTTTGCTGGAAGGAATTTTTGTTCCCCCTGTCCCTACCATAAGTGGAGCACAATGTGCGCGTGTGACCATGAATGTTTTATGGACCATTCGAGCTGCTTCCGCAGACGAGCATGAATTTTTAAGCCTCATGCTAGATGTGTTGGACATAGAGAAAACTCAAACAAGTTTGTCAAAGTCACAAAAATGCCGCATTTGTTTATATCTTCTTCCAACTTCACCTAAAATGCTCTGAACTCTAAAGGTCGCTTGACAACACCGACTTTACCATATAAGTTTCTTATAAGTAATAAATTACAAATATGAATATGTAAGCATACTAAATGTAATAGTCAAGGTTAAAGCAACTCTCATTGGTCCGACAGGATTGCCGTGCTTTTTTTTTTAAGTGAAAACAGTGGGAGTGGCTCCCGCTGTTGATTTTTTATATATAATAACCAAAAAAAGAAGGTCAACTGTACAAGCCCAGGGCACGAAGCCAAAGAAACCAGACTAAACTAAAGCTAGCCAAGCTAAAAGGTTATCTCTAGTTACGGAGTTACATCTATGTACTTGTAGGAGGGCTTCTTCTTTGAAAGCCAGCCACCAGGAGTCCACCGTGGGTCCGATGGCATCAAAGACCATTCTCGTTACGCTGCTTCCAAATGTGCCATGAGGCCATGATGAATACCTCCATAAACGATGGCCCTGCAAATTCTCTTTTTCCTTGTTGTAGCATTAGGAAGAAATCCATGTGGGTATGCCATTGGATACATTTTTCCCAAGCACTCGAACACTGTATTGGCATTCAAAGAAAAGATGAAAAGCAGTCTCTTCTTGTGCTGTATCACAAAGGATGCAGTTGTAATTGTTGCCTTGCGGTGGTGTTCTTTTCCTTTTGAGGATATTCCTTGTGTTCAATCTATCCATGAATAAAACCCAAGTAAAGATCTTAATCTTCTTTGAGCATTTTGATTTCCATATCCACTGGTAGGGCTGCGGTGGCCTAATGGCAAGAAAGGGAATCATGTAGAACTTTGTTGTGCTATACTCGTGCGGAACCCCGGATATAGTGCCATTGATCCTTCCGATCTTGATTTGGATTAGTGAGTTGCACATTGGCTATTATGTCATTTAAGGTTTGTAATTCTTGAAATGCCTCTGGGCTAAGTGGAAGATGAAAATGTTCTTGAATCGAGGGGTTGTTGACATAGGCTGTCGGTGACACCTTTTGGTTTTTTGCAAATGAATGGAGCCTTGGTAGTCTCTCGCTGCAGATTCTTTTTGTTCCAAATGTCATGCCGGAGCATGACAGTCCTCCCATCCCCTACGAGTGCAAGTGGCTATTCCTCCGAAATGGTCTGAATATGACATAATGTCCTTCCACCGAATGAGCTTCTAGCAGCTTGTTTCATGGGGGATCTGATCCGTTGGATAGTATTGGTTCCAAACTAGATTAACCCAGGGGATGTCTTTCCTGTTATAGAATTTATCTAGATGTTTCATCAGCAGAGCCTCATTCGATGTTTAATGTTCTTGATCCCTAGACCACCTTTCTCCTTAGGAATTGTGCACTTATTCTAGGCCACTAGAGCTTTTCCTCGTGCATCCATTTCTCTTCCTCTCCACAGAGCACCTCTACACGGTTTATCCATATGATCTAGGACAGTCACATGAAGTTAAGGGTGCACATAGCATAGATAGGCATTGACCTTACTGCAGAATTGATGTATGTTACCCTTCCAGCCAGTGCTAGGAAGACACTAGTTGAGGATAATTTCCTTTCCATTTTACTCGATGATTGGTGCATGGTCTTCAACTGTTGGCTTAGTGGTATCCAAGGGCAAACCCGGATAGGTGAAAGGCATGGCTCCTATGGAACAACCAAAGGTTCCTGCTAGAATTTGCATTTCATCTGCATTTGTGTTTATTGGCACCATGCAGGATTTTTGAAAGTTGACTTGGAGACCTGTAGATGCTTGAGAAGGTCTGCAGAAGTCCTTTAAGATAGAAGACCTCTCTTTGTGAGGCTTTCATGACTAAGATTGTGTCATCTGCATATTGTACAATTGGGTAGTCGATTTCACTTGAGTTTTGGAGAGGCTTGGTGAGAATTCCTAGCTGCATGGCCTTATTAACAACTATTTGAAGTAGATCTGCTGCTAGTACAAAAAGCAGAGGTGATAGGGGTCCCCTTGCCTTACTCCCCTTTTGCAATTGATGGTGTTACCCGGCACTCCATTAAGAAGGATTGAGGTGGTTGCTGAACTAAGGACACTATTGACCCAGCTTGCACCATCTGTCCGTGAATCCCGGATGTTGTAGCATTGCCATGATGGCTGAGTGCTCAATTGTATCAAAGGCTTTGGCAAAGTCTAGCTTCGGAATGATGATCTCCTCCTTAGACTCGATGGCATTGATGCGGATATTCATAGGCCCAAGCTAGACAATCCTGTATGGATCTTGACTTAATGAAGCCATATTGATTTCTGTGAATCATTGGTATGATTCTTTTTGCGATCTTGAAGCCATTAGCTTGGTGATTAATTTCAGAACACAATTCAAAAGAGAGATTGGCCTGAAATCATTGGCTGTCACAGGGGAGCTATTTTTGGGGATTAGTGTGATGAAGGAGCTGTTAATCGACTGCAAATCAAGCTCTCCTTCACGGAACCTTTGACACGGTTTATAGAAATCTTCTTTGATGATGTGCCAACAAGTTTTTAAGAATTTGCCATTGATTCCATCCGGCCCGGGGCTTTATCATTTGGCATTTCCTTGACTACTTGATCAATTTCCTCCTTTGAGAAGTCTAGACTCATTTCCTCCAGGTTATGTGGGATAGGCAGCAGCTGTTGTAGATTGAACTGCATATCCGGTGTGGCAGTACATCCCATCCTTCCTCGGTATACTTGTAAAAGATGAGCTGCTTTCTCACCGTGTCCTGTAAGGATCCTGCCCTCTTCATCTTCAAGCTGCGTGATTGTATTGATCCTGCCCCATTGAATCGTTGCTACGCTCCGTTAAATCGTTGCCACACCGAGGAAGAAGACCAATGGAGTTCGCATCGGAAGGAAGAGGAACGATGTTGACGGCGAACAAACGGCACCGTCACGGGGAATAGCCTTGCTCAATGCGTGGAGGATGAGGAATCTCGATGTATGGCATCCGGAGAGGATGTATGTGAGCCTACGCTCACTCGCCGCTTTGCTCACCACCACTGCTGGGTCTCTTTTCCCCTTCTCCTTTGAGAGAGTTGTGATTGTACCCATCTCAAGAGTAGACTTCCTTGTTCTACCCATCTCCTAGACACGCTAGAATGCACATCTCAACCTCGAGGGGTTTCGCTCCTTTACCCATATTGCTTTTCTAGCTAGTTGAAATGACCAAACTGTCTCTGTCCTTTTCTTCTACCTCCTGTCATCTTCATCTCCACGAACGTCCATGGCGAGCAGAAGCGGGCGAGGCCGACGGACGCTTGGAGCGGGACGGCGAGGCGATGCTAGCGGTGCACGATTGTCCAGGCGGGAAGGCAACGCGAGGTGGTGCGCGATCGCAGCAGCTGCGTGCGAGCCTAAATTTTACCGGTCTCTCATCAGCTATCAAGAGATCCGTTTGAATAAATATTTTCTCGATAATGGATAACTTTAGACAAAAGTTTCATACTCATGCATATGCACATTATTACAAAGTTTGCCACGTAAAAGAGAGAAAAAGCTGACCAAGCACACATCCATCCATTGTTGGTGAAACTTAGCATTGCCACCACCACCAAAGTCCGGCAAGCCACCTACATATCTTCTCTCTTAGACTCCTTTTGTAGCAAGCGTCGAACTGTATTATATAAGTTCACGAAAGATAGCATTCGGAAACGTTGTCCGTGGCTTCTTGTTAAATATAATATCCGGCATAACCATATTGACCATAATAAGGCAGTACGTCAACAAGTAAAACATCTCTATTTTTCCTATCATTTGCATTAATCCAACCAGTCATAATATGAGAAATATTATGTGATTTTGAGATACCCAAAGAAGTATGAATAATATTCTAAATGGTTCTAGCAAAATAACAGTAAAAAAAGAAATGTTGTATAGTTTCGTTATGATTACAAAAGCTACACTTTAAACTTCTTTTCCAATTACATCCTGCTAAATTATCCTTGGTCGGGGTCATAAGAATGATATAGCTAATTCGCCAACCATCCAATTGTAAAAATGGAACAGGTTTCATCTATGATTATTGGAGATCTTCTAAAAAATATCTATGATGGAAGTTATCCATAAAACTATTGATCTTCTAAAATAGGACATGTTGCCGCCTAACTCGCTGGGAGGATGGAGGTGGGTAGTTGGGCGCTCGTCGGGAAGGAGGGGGATGGGGATGTGTGGGCTTGCCCATGCCGCTCGCGTTGGTGCTGGGTGCGCGCCGCACGTGGATGCCGCCGTAGAGGAATACGAGTGCTTGGGGTGTGGATCGAATGGGATTAGGGTTTGGAGGCTACGGTCGCGGTGCTTTTATCCATGCCACGGCGCACGTGGGTCGTCGATCAGATCGGACGACCAACATCCCTCGCATTCCTTTTTCAATAAAGTGCTTTGGTTTCTATAAATATCTAAACTGCTTCCTACCATCGAAATTTCAGTTTCAACCCTCAAACTTCCGTTGAATTACATAGCCTTTGTTTCATTCTACAACTTTTTTTCATATATAACCTCGATTTCCCGTTAAGTTTGCTCAGAACTCCTAAAACCTGTTTCAACTTTATTCTTTTTCCTTACCCTTCAATTTCAAAACAAAGCTGACGCAGCGGAGCGCGCCGGCTCTCCTAGTCATGTTATAATGGGACGAGAAAGGAAAAATATGTGATGCATCTTTATAGTGTTTAATTGTAATATAATGTTTTTTTCTATTAAACTTTTTCCATATAGGGTAAGATGTGTTTTTGAATGTGTCGCACACAAAAGTTTTTCTATTTCTTAACCTCTTTTAAACTAATATTTCATCATCGACTTATCAAAAATTTTATTTCCAAGATAAGAAAATGATTAGCATGATAAAAGATAATCTTAAGTCAATCCTTACGTGTTATGTTATTTTTTCATATCAATTTGCTCGTGTAATTATATTGCGTGATTGTATTGTCACGCAAGCAGATTGAAATGATAAAAATGGGTTAGATCTTGAAAATATAGTCTAAGGGTCATTCGTAAAAGTTTAGCCAAGCAAGTGTTAAAACGTAAAAGAACTCTCGCGCGCACCACATCGGCGCAGCAAAACCGGCGAAGCCTGGCAGCCAGCGCGCGGTGGGAACGGAGCAGAGGCCTACTACCGCCGCTGCCTCGTCCTCCTCCTCCTCCATGTGAGTGCTGGGTTCTCCACCCCGATCCTCTAATTCTCCTCGTTCTTTCTGTACTTGACATCCAGATGGCCGCGATGGGTCGATCCCTGCGCGGGGGACGTGGGCTGAGATTTCATCCCAATCAGGGATGGTGATGTGGAAAGGCATTCCATTTTCCCTGGAACCGTAGCCCGTCGAAACAGCTCAATCGTCAGGCAGCGATGGCACCGATGCCGGTCAGGGGACCGTTCCAGGAGCTCGGATAGGGGAGGTCCGCTGTCGTTAGGTGGAGCGGATGCCCTAACTTGCCCTATTTCTCTCTGCGCCTCTGGAAGTATGACTTAATGTGCTTGTATTTGCCTGTGATTTGTGCCGTGAGGAATCGTTTTGTCAGATTGAACTAATTATTATCACGGTTATTTTGTTGAGATTTAATTTGATCTGGAATAGACAAATAATTTTCTGTCGATTCCGTGATCCTGTTGCCTTATTAGGTTTGACTGTCATGGAACTGTGATGTTTTATTTATTTTTGGTTACCTGGACCCTGAGCTACTCTCAACTGACGAGAAGCTGAAATTTTTTAATTGTTTTTGTCCATATGACTCGTCGATGTTGGCTCATTGTTCTGAAACTGTTGATGTACCATAAATATGTGATTGCTTTGATTATCAACTGCTTTACATATTGGTGCGTTTGTCTGAAAGTGTTAGCCACAATGGCTTTAAGCAATGGGACACTACAAATTAATTGCATTTGCTCTATGACATTCTCAAAGTCGATTTTAGCTCTGATACTGAAAGGATATTTGCTTCTTGACACAATCTATTGCGCGGCAGCTAAGATCTTTTTGTTTTTCAAATGTTTGCCTTAGGACACTTGATTGTGCCCAGCAGTACATATCAACGTTTTCAGTGTATCTCAGTAAATGTTATTACTACATTGTATCCCATGGCCAAAATGAAACTAATGGCCCGTATGTAGATACAGAGAGGGAGAACACGAAAAGAAAAAGATTGACCTGCATGTGATTGCGATGAACAACTGAAAGATGGAGAAGTATGGAGAACCAGTCCCATTGCTGCAAGAGCAAACTATGGCAGAGAGGAATTTGAAATATTGCGAGGTAAGGAAGCTGAAATTCTCTATGTAAAGAGTTCCCTGTAACGATTCCAATGTTTATTCTCACCACAAGCAATGAACTATACTTGCCCTCTCTTTTCAGGACAGGGGTAGTGCTAATGGACAGTTAGGCATTAATCAGGATACTGAATTTGAAAACAGAGGACCTTATGGGCTTGCTGTATCAGCAGTGAATAAGGTGAGCTGATTTGCAGCCAAGATTTACAATTTTGCTTGTCTTTAGATCCATTTATTATGAATCTGGTTTATTGACACCACTTCAATTACTGCAGTATATGTAGCTAAGAAAAGATGTTCTGCATATATTTTGTATTGCTAATAGCAACATGAAAATGAATTTGAAATCTCCTATTGAACTTAACATCTCTTATCCGTGGTTGAAGAATGGAAGATGACATGGCAATTCTAGCAGGGGGGACAATGGGGCTTTGATGATAACCAGCAAAGAGTTTATGTAATATTGACATACATACAGTCAGATTTGCAAATGTTTCATGTGCATTTCATTTTTCCATAAAGAGGATTGCACTGTTTCACTTATTTCATTGAAGCAGCCTTGAAAGTTTTCACTGTTTTTAATAAAGTAGACAAACTGAGGTTACCATTTTCAAGTTCACAAAAACCTTGACATTTTTTACTTATCCAGAATACAATTAGGAGGGAAACAGATTTGGAAGGAAGACATGAAATCACGGTTCCTGATGAAGATGAGATTGGAGGACTTGGAAATCTGACTGCTGAAGAAAGCTTGCAAGTATGATCGGAAAAACCTAATTGGCACATAGTTCATCAGTACAAAAAAGTTATGTAGAGTAAACAGAATAAATAATTGGGCTAACTCATTTCCTTTGGCAGTCACCTTTTCCCTGTTGGAATGTTACTGAACCTAATTGGCTATCAGAAATGCATACGACTCAAGCTACTGTGACACTTACTCAGGTAAAGAGATGCCAAATATCGAACATGCGTATAGAATGGGGATAGTTATTTTTCTTTTGAAGTGATAAACATTTTAAAATCACAGGAACATGAACAAGAGAATGGGAACTTGGCCCTAAATGAAGGCTGCCAGAAGGATAGAGCTGAAGCAGAAATCGAAAATGATGAAGATTATTTTTTCCCAAGTCCTGAAGAACTGGAAAAGGCTAGGCCTCCTGAGGTTGGCATGGTATTTGCTACGATTCAAGATGCTCAACGTTTTATCAACGTCTATGGGCTAGTTACTGGATTCACTGTGGTTAAAGGAACATATTACAAGCACCAGAAAATGACTTTTCAGTGCAATAAAAGTGGGAAGGCAATGGATACTGAAACAGGACAGAAGAAAAGGAGAAGAGATCTCATTGAAAGAACAGGGTGCCCAATGAAGGTTCTTGTGAAACTTATAGTTTGGAGATGGGAGATTGCAGAAGTTGTGAGTCAGCATAACCACCCACTCCATTGTTCGCCTTTATTGAGCAGATTTTTTATGAGCCACAAGTACATGACTGAGGATGAGAGGAACTTCTCAAGAATATTGCAAGAAAGCAGAATTAAGCCATAAAAAATAATGGAACTTTTCACAAACTTGAGGGACAGTCTCAAGAATATACATGCCAGGAAAGCGGATGTCAATAACTTGGAACAGTCTGACAGGCTGACAAAGAATAGAAATAGAGATATCGAAAATGCACTAGAACATATTAGAATATTGCAAAAGGAGCAACCTGGGTTCTACTATGCTGTAAAGACTCAAGAAGGCAACACTGTAAAAAGTATCTTTTGGACGGATGCACGGGCTAGACTTGATTATGCTTTGTATGGAGATTACATTTATTTGGATACAGCTTACAGCACTGTTGAAAACAACATGCCTTTTGTACCGTTAATTGGAATTAATGGGCATGGTGAGGCAATTGTATTTGGCTGGGCTTTGCTTGAAGATGCGAAGGAAGAGACATTCTCTTGGTTATTCAGAACATTCTTGGATGTGATGAATGGAAGTAAACCGAGTATAATAATTACACATCAGGACCCAGCTATGCAGAGATCAATGGCAGAGGTATTCCCTACTGTTCTTCATAGGTTTAGCATGTGGCATGTGATGAGGCAAGCTGCAGCTGAATTTGGAGGTTTTATGGCAAACAAACCAGGGATGGCTGATGAACTGAGAGGGTTGATCACAAATTCGTTAACTGCTGAAGAATTTGACGATAGGTGGAATGCTATGCTTGAGAAATATGATGCGGCATCAGTTACACAGTTGAAGCTCATGTATCAGACAAGATTAATGTGGGCTCCAGTTTATTTCAAGCATGTATTCTGCCCATTTATACGATGCGAGACCACAAACTCAATTTTTAAGGAGTATGTTCTGCGAGAAGATACCATTGAAACTTTCATGGGCCAGTATAGCCTTTTTCACAAGAAGGCTGTTAGCATTGAGGGTGATGGATTGGAGTCAACATCGGAAAAGCCAACGTACTGCACCAGGCAACGAATAGAAAGGCATGCTGCAGAAATATACACAATGGGGATGTTCTTGAAATTTCAGAAGGAGCTACTTGATGCAGCAGCTTTCAATGTTCATGAAAAAGAGAATACCATTTTTGTAGTGACGAAAGCGCTGGAATATGAGGAGGCTGAATTCGTCAGAGACTCATTTTCTGTTGACGTGGACCTGAAAACCAACATGTTTAGTTGCATTTGTTCAAAATTTCAGAGGGATGGAATACTTTGTTGCCATGTTCTTAGACTTTTAACGCAGTTTAGCATTAACACGATACCTGAACATTATATTAAGCAAAAGTGGACAAAGAAGTTCAGAGAGCAGCAGTTACAGAAGCTTTACGAAAAGACCGGATCGAATTTCTCACAAAATACCTTGAGATATGCTGTGCTAATGAGTAAGGGTGCTGAAATTTGTGCTACTGTGAGCAAGGATGCAAATAATTGTAAAGTGTTTGTGGAACAGCTAGAAATAATTCAACAGAAGCTAGCAAACAGAGAATAGCTTATTGGAAGATGAAAGGATTGTATCAAGGAAAAAGGGAGCACTCGCATGACAAGGGTTCACTTGTGTGAACAGTACACAGTGCTTTTGCAGCTGCAAATGTGTATTCAGTAGGTGTGTTGTTTAGGTGATAAGTCATTAGTTAGAGATATATACAGTTATAATGTATTGTGACTTATCTTTTGGGTTGCCTGAACTTATTCTTTCGACTTGTTTGTTGCCCCTTATGTATGTAACCATCATCATCCTTTTCATTAAGGGAAGTGGAATGAGTAGTCTAATTCTTCCTCCACGTAGTATGGTTCTTTATTTGTTGAATGGAACAAAGAGCTGTTCCGGATCTGTGAATCTCTGTTACGGTCATCTAGCATATAAGATCGGTACTGCAAGAGAAGATATGATTTATTTCAGTTATTTACTGGTATTTTGGGACCCTTTGCCTCTCTTTTACTGTATGCTTCTGTTTCACTGTTTCATCAGATGCATGATCTGATCATAAACAAATCCAGGGCTACAAAGGTCATCCAGCTTCCAAAGTTCATCTTAGTCAGGTTATGACGTGGACCTTTAGCCTAATTGGGCCCTTAACGCAATGTCGAGTTGTAATAATCAAAGGGCATTTGCTAAAAAAAAAAAGTAATCATAGGGCAAAGAAAATCCCTTGCATAAAAATACAGTTTCAGTCATGTGCTTCACCAATCTCCATGTGCTGGTAACACTGGTTAGGGTCTCTGAATCTCCGTTATCGTTGGCCGATGTACAAGTAAAATCGCTGGTTGGCCAATTAGCTTCCGTCTTATGTTTCAGTTTTTTTTTGAAGAAACAGGAGGGAAAAAAATCCCCTGCTGATTATTTATTAATTAAATAGAGCAACAAAATACGAAGCAAGTTCAAGAATAAAAAAAGAGAACAAGAAAGGAAAACAATCAAGCTATTACAATGTTTGTAGCCATTCTTTCAACTCATTTTTGCTGCCATCCTTCGCTCTATGTATAATAAATTAGAGCAACAAAATACAAAGCAAGTTCAAGAATAAAAAAAGAGAACAACAAAGGAAAACAATCAAGCTATTACAATGTTTGTAGCCATTCTTTCAACTCATTTTTGCTGCCATCCTTCGCTCTATGTATAACTAGAGCAAACTCCTTGAACTTTTCCTTGCAATCATTGATTGAGATCTTTTCCACTAAAAATACATGCATTCCTTGTAATCCAAATACTCTAAGTCATTAAGTATAAAAGTGAACCTTCAATTGTCTTCTAATGTGCTGAATTGTTTGTTCTGCTAGCACTGTTGTTGGCACATAAATTACAATTGATAACCAGCAAGCTCTTTCAAAATTACAACTTAAGAACAGATGATGCACTGTTTCTTCTCTTTGTAAGATACACATTTCACAATTATAATCATCCAAAAATGCATGTTTCTCCTCAAAACTCCCTTAGTATTAACTCTCTCTTTCAAGACTAACCAAAAAAAGACTTTATGTTTCATCTGACAATTAGAAGCCCATAGCCATTGTATCACTGGATGGACTTGTCTATGACCAATCATAAGCTTATAAACTTTGGAAGATGAATATACTGTCGATCCCCATATATACACACATTGGTCATGATCTTCAGAAATGTGGACTTCTTGAACCAACTATTGTATCTGCTGCAATTGTTGAAATGCTTCAATTGATAGGGGTAACTGAAAGATCTCAGTTAATTCCTGCAATGATAAGACTTGATGCAGACTGACATTCTGTTAGATTGTAAATGAAAAGAGTTCTGGAAAGTTCTCTTTTAACACTTGCCCTGACCAAATGTCCTCCCAAAACACAATAATTTTCCATTTCTTACTATGGGCTTGCTTATTCCTTTATAGTGAACTTGAAGTTTCAGGATGTCCCTCCACCAGAAGGATCCTCTTTTCCTTTGGTCCGGCAAGATTGATCATCCTTGGTAATAATTATCCCATAAAAGCTTCACCCAAGATAGGTCAACATGATTATAGAATTTATGAAGATTCTTCATGATTAATGCATCATTTTGTGTTGCAATTTTCTTGATTCTAAGTCCACCTTAAATTTTGGCAAAGTAATCATCTCCCATGCTGCCAAAGCTGGTTTCTTATTTGTAATACTATAGCCTCTTGGCACATCTGGAAGCAGCGTAATAGAATGGTCTTTGATGCCATCCAACCCACGGTGGACTCCTGGTGGCTGGCTTTCAAGGAGGAAACCCATCTTCAAGTACATAGATGTAATTCTGTATCTAGAGATAACCTCTTAGCTTGGCTAGTTGCTGTTTAATTTGGCTCTTGGGCCTCTGTTTTGTACAGCTGTTTTCTTTATATATATAAAAAAATCAACAGCGGGAGTCTCTCCCACTGTTTTCACTTCAAAAAAAAATATTAGACCCTCTCCAGAGACAATGTTTCATAAAAATTTCAATCTTCTTAATGATTGTTAGAGGAATTTTGAGAGTACACATGTAGAAGGTTGGCAATGAAGTCATGACAGTAGCCACCATTTCCAATTTACCAGCCCGAGTCAAGAAAATTGATGTGCTAAGAAGCCTCCTTTCAATTCTTTGCATGAGTGGAATGAAGTCCTCTACCCTTGTTTTGGTAAGTCCCAGGAGCAAGGTAAGTAAAAGGCATTTGACCAACTTAGCATCCTACTGTTTTGGCTAGAATTTCCATTTTATCTCGGGTTCACATTAATAGACACAATTATAGATTTTTCATAATTTACCTTTAGGCCCGTTGATGTTGCAAAAGTATGAAGAAGAGCTTTCAGTGCTATTAGCTGTCTGGGACATGCTTCCATAACCAACAGTGTATCATCTGCATATTGAACAACAGGAAAGTCTTGACCAGTTCCATTTGGTAATGGTAACTTCAGCACATCCAAATATTTAGCTTTATTCAAGGTTGTTTGCAAGAGATCAGCTACCAAAACAAAATGAAGAGGAGATAGAGGATCTCCCTGTCCGACTCCTCTTTTGCATTGAAATCTTTTACCTAGCACACCATTCAACAAAATAGAGGAAGTTCTTGAATTAAAAATTCCTTTCATCCAATTTATCCATTTCTACCCAAAGCCTTTATGTTGCATGATGTCTATTATCACCTGATGTTCAATCTTATCAAATGCCTTTCAAAGTCCAATTTAAAGATGACCATTTCCTTATTTGATTTATGACAAAGATAGGAATATTCAAAAGACCAAGCTAATCAGGTTAAAATCACCCACAACCAACCATTCCATATCATCTGGTATCTCTACATTTTTGAACCAATCCAAAAATTGTGTTATGCCTTTAGTTGTACATTGACCATAGACATTTGTGAGAATCCATTTGTCACCGGATGCTAATGAAGTGAATTCCATTGATTGAGAGAACTCATTTTGGAAGAGCAAACTGCCACTATACAACTAATTGTCCCATGTGGTTAGAATACCCCCATATGCTCCTTGTGACGGCAAATATTCAAATTTATCCATTCTAGAGAGGTAGAATTTGTTTACATATGAATTATCAAACTTTTCTCTCTTGGTCTGTTGCAAACACAACATGTGACTTTGACTTTCTGTAATCTTACTCTTCACTGCATTACAATTTTTTCTGCATTAAGACCTCTCATGTTCCAGCACAAAATTCAACTGTCCCTATTTAAAATCTTGTTCGTAATATCCATTGACATAAGTAGAAAAAAGTCTGCCCTATGTGCCTAACACATAAGAACGCAGAAAGCCAGTATGTGTTCCCAACAGCTCGAATCGGACAACATTCGGATAGAGCTATTACACAAACAATAACATTCTCGAGAAGGACCAGATGCCAATTGACAGACAAAAGAAGCCCATAATCATCACAGAGGTAATACTGGAAGTGGACCAAATTCTAGAGAGACATATTGCAAAGCACCAGAGTTAATAACTTATAAAGTACCAGACCTTTCAGTGCCAAACAAGCATTAAGCAAGACCCAACAAGTTATCCACAATATTAAACCAGAACAAAAAAAGAAAACAAAAGAGGGGATCAAGATTTCCTCCTCTAATAAAGCAGAGCGTCGACATCCTCTACTTCTTTGCCTTCTTTGCTTGCTTATCATCATTGACATCATTGGAGATGTTTCCACTCCCCGCTTTCTTGGACACCACCTTCTTCTTCTGCACATTCTGATTGTCATTCTTCTCTTCGTTTTTTGTTCACCAATCACAGATATTTTTGCCACCATCTTAGAAAAGAGGGCTTCATCGGATATCTCCACGGAAGGTATCTTACAAAATTGCTCTCCTAAATTTTTTCATAACTTTAGGAGTGAGGCTAGGGGTGCACATGAGCATCCAAAGCAGTTTTTATTTGCACAATTAGCTGACTTGAAACCTTGAAGCTTGTCTTTCAGTTCGTCACCTCTTCTTGCATCAGTAACCACCATAGGAGTTGAGACAACTTTCCTTTTCCTAGCATGTGCTTCGAGGTTGAGTTTGCCAAAATTATTAGGGTGATTCTAGTGTTTGGAGTCACCTCTCCCTCGGATGGGCTTTCCTCATTATTTGAAAAATCAGAAGTGTCTATGGTGGCTGCTTCATCTTCCTTATCTGCCTCGTCTTCCCCCTCTTCACACGAGTAAACGCATTTAATGGGTTCAGAGGTGGGACATTTCCAGGCAGAGCAAAAGAAACTTCATTTGTTTTCTCATCAGTTGTAAGAATCCGCCAAGCTCTGAGATAAGAGGAATGGATTAACCCATTCAAATTACATGGAGCTAGAAGCTGCTTGGTGAAGAAGGCTGCCCAATCCTGTAGAATTTTAATGGTACACGTTGGTGTGCCAACCGGCTGAAAATGCCTTGCCCATAGCCTGTACATATATGCATAGTTTGGTGAAGGAGTGGCTACCAATTTTGGTGCTAGCATAGAATGAAACACAAGATCAATTGTTGTCTCGGAGGCATGCAACATGAATCCCACTCTCGGTTGATTATGACCTTGTTCTCCCTCCCCGGTGCTTCGCATTGCCAATTGTGGAGCTATTTCTGGGTTCAAAGTGATATTCCCTGTATTGCATTGGCTTCCGAGGAGGCTATATTTAGATCAGTTGCAACTCCTCTAGCAAGTAAGCTACTGGTTCTCGGCAAAGCAAGAACAATCTAAACTTCATCAATGGGTGCCATGTCTTCCATAGCCTCTTGTGCTTCCAACACACTACCTTCCTATTCCTCTAGCAAAAGATTTGGCTCTACCACCACATTCAAATGAGGCATATCCATATTCACTGAGTCTGCTGGTCTTTGTGGTGCACTTCCATCGATCACTGCACTTTCTGCCAAATTCAGAACATTTTGTTCTCCCGGACCCACAGGAGCAGCAATGGGTACCTATATATTCTTGCTCTTCCTCCTGTGGTTCTACCTATTGTTTTAGTTTTAATCATGTGCCTTCGTGATTTGTGAAATCAAAAGTCGTAAGTAAACATAATCAGTTTTGATCACATGCTTAACCAATCACGGAACTAGCACGCGATGATACCATCCCCGCAACATTACAGTAATCCTTATGATTATTGCGTGCACTTGCTGATTACTAGGCCAGTTGCGGTAACAAACAAACCTTAGTAATGCTCCTGAGCTACTCACGTTAGCCTAATTTACTTTGCTCCCTTGGATCTTCTTTGAATGGTTCTAATACACGCTTGTTCAGTCGCATCTTGTGCCGGTTTCAGCACAATCGATAGTGATGCATCAAGCTAATATGGCAGTTCATATTGATGGCATTGTCTGGCTAGCATTAGTTCACATCACATTAATGTAGTATTGTTGCATTTTTGTTTTATCCTTTTCTGGTGGTTCATGTACTACAGGATGATTCTATCGGCTATATAAGCATGCTGCTGCGTTCATTCTACGTCAGCTCTCAACCATTGCGTCTGTTCTCTGCTGTTAATAGATTACTAAAGTTGTATGGTGAGCCAATTGTGACGGTCCATAATTCCATATTGATGGCATTGTCTGGCCAGGGTTGGCTCACTGCACACTAATTTAGCATTGTTGTATTTTTGTTTTGTACTTGCTGGTGGTTCATGTACTGCAGGATGCTTCTTTTTCTCGACTATATAAGCATGATGTTAGGTTCACTCAACGTCTTGACCCCAACAGCCAATCATTCCATCCATTCTATTGTTGATAGATTGCTAAAGTTGTGTCGTAAGCCAGTTTCATAACTTTAAGGTACTTAATTAATTATGCATCACCCATGAAGCTAAGAAGAATAATATTCAAAAAGGAATTAGAACCTGACCCTTTTAGGAGCTCTAGATTTTTCACCTTAGCTCTTTCCTCAGCCTTTTGTTGAACTTTCCAAACGATAAAATGATAAAGATGACACCATCTTGAAAATTAATATAACTTAATCTTATTTCCTTATTTATTTTAACTACTTTGCCATGCATCTATACGCTTATTTGTACATTAATTTTATTTTGTGGCATGTTATGCCGCCTAGAGGTAGGTCGGGAGGGATGATTTTGGGTGTCAACATGGCTGTCTTTGACATTGGGGCTATTTCTGACGGTGATTTCTATTCAAAATTCCTTCTAAAAAATAAAGATGATAGCTTTACTTGGGCCCTTTATGCGGTTTATGGACCTGCTCAAGATGACATGAAAGCTCAGTTTCTCACTGAGTTTGCTCATGTGTGTACTACCGAAACTCTTCCTATGATAATCAGTGGTGACTACAACATCATGCGATACGTACTGATAAAAGTAATGATAATTTTTGTCCAAGATGGCCTAATCTTTTAATGCCATTATTGATACTACAGAATTGTGGGAAATTGACTTGATAGGGAGGAAATATACTTGGTCAAATAATCTGGACCCACCTACTTTTGAGAAGTTTGATCGGGTTCTCATGAGTATGGAGTGGGAAACGAAATACCCAAAGGTCACGGTGGAGGCCTTAGACCGTTCTCGGTCCGATCATACTCCGCTACTACTAAGCACGGGGGCAACCTTCCATAGTGGTAAACACGATCAATTCAAATTTGAATTAGGTTGGTTTCAACGTGATGGTTTCTTTATTATGGTAACCAACATGTGGAACAAAGTCACCAAAGGCTCTAATGCTATGGAGCAGTGGCAAAACAAAATACGAACGGTTCGACAACACCTATGTGGGTGGGCTAAATACACCGCGGGGATGCTGAAGAAAGAAAAACAACAACTCACTACCCTTATAGATGAGCTGGACAAAGGGCAGAGAATACTCTTCTAACACCTAACGATCTTGCTATGAAGCATTTTCTAAACGAGCGCTTGGCACATATTCGGAGGGAAGAAGAGCTTAAACGGTACTAGAGGGATAAAGTCAAGGACCTAATAGAGGGAGATAGTAATACTCAATATTTCCACATAGTAGCCAATGGTAAACATAGGAAAAAGCGGATTTACAAAGCTAGAGCAAGAGGAAGGCACAATAATCGGTGATGCCAACCTCATGAAATATATTACTCGATACTACAACGGTCTTTTCGGCAAACCGGAAAATTCTAACATCAGTCTGGAAGAGTTATTAATTGCTGACATACTTCAGGTTAGCAGCTTGGAAAATGACATCCTCACAACTCCTTTCTCGGAGGAGGAAATTAAAAAGCCGTATTACAAATGGAGCATAATAAAGCCCTAGGACCAGATGGTTTCTTAGTTGAATTAATTCTATCAAGTTTTTTGGGAAGTCATCAAAGGTGACCTTTTAGCATTATTCCAAGACTTTCATGATGGACACATTAATGCATATAGTCTTAATTTTGGTATAATTACTCTTTTACCAAAAAAAAAGACTTTGCCATGAGGATTTAGGAATATAACCTATCTATTTGCTGAATGTCAGCTTTAAAATTCTAACTAAAGTGGCAACAAACAGGACTGGAGCTGTGGTAGATAAGGTGATCCAACCTACTTCCTTTATGTCCGGGCGCAATATAATGGAAGGTGTAATTATACTACCGAAACCATCCATGAATTGCGCTGGAAAAAACAAAATGGTGTCATACTCAAAATAGACTTCGAGAAGGCATATGATAAGGTCAAATGGCCTTTCCTCCAATAGACTTTACGGATGAAAGGCTTCTCACCTACATGGTGTGGCTGGATAAATAATTTTGTCCTCGGCGGTCATGTAGGCATAAAAGTTAATGATGATCTAGGGCCTTATTTTCAAACACATAAGGGGCTCAGACAGGGTGACCCCCTCTCTCCCATTCTCTTTAATTTAGTTGCGGACATGCTAGCCGTGCTAATTGGGAGAGCGAGAGAGGATGGGCAGATTCGAGGGGTTGTACCTCATCCGATAGATGATGGGTTGTCAATTCTACAATATGTTGATGACACCATCATCTTATGGATCATGATCTCGAACAATCTTGCAACATGAAGTTGTTGTTGTGTGTCTTCGAACAATTATCTAGCTTGAAGATAAACTTCCACAAAAGTGAAATCTTTTGTTTCAGAGATGCATAGAAGCATGAACGAGAATATGCGCAGCAGTTCGGATGTGAGAGCGGAACCATGCCATTCAAGTACCTTGGTATTCCAGTGATTCATAGGAAACTAAGAAATAGTGAATGGAATGGAGTAATTGAAAGGTTTGAGAAAAAGCTGAGTGGATGGAAAATAGAACTTATGTCTGCAGGAGGATATTTGACACTTCTCAATGCAGTATTAAGTAATCTTCCTATCTTTATGATGTCCTTTTTTGAGATCCCACTTGGAGTGTTAAAAATTCTAAACACCATACGCTCTAAATTTTATTGGGAAGGAGAGGGACACAAAAAGAAATATCATCTAGCTCAATTGGGGGTCCTTTGCTGACCCAAAGATAGTGGTGGACTTGGTATTACTAACCTCCAAGTCAAGAATGAATGTCTTCTTAGTAAATGGCTTTTAGGTTATTTAATGAGGATGGGATGTGGCAGAGGCTATTACGAAATAAATATCTAGGCAGTACCACCCTCTCAAAAGTATAGGGCAAGTCTGGAGACTCTCACTTTTGGTCCGAACTCATGAAGGTTAAAGATAAATTCCTAAAATTGGGTAAATTCCAAGTGAATGATGGCGCCCAGACTAGGTTCTAGAAGGATACATGGCTGGATGATACACCGCTTAGTACCCAATATCCATCTCTTTTTAACATAGTGCGACATAAAAATGCCACCGTGGAAGAAGTGTTTCGTTCCCTCCCTTTAAACCTTTCATTCCGAAGGGCGATCAGAGATAATAACTTGATAGCATGGATAAGTATGACTAATAAACTGAGCCATATCCATCTTAATAATCAGTCTGACATATATAGATGGAGGTTACATGAAAATGGACAATTCTCAGTCCGATCCATGTACAATCATCTAATGGTGGTTAACGTCAATATCCACGCTAAAGTCCTTTGGAAGCAAAAACTTCCGCTCTAAATAAAAATATTCCTTTGGTATCTAGGCAAAGGGGTTACCATAACTAAAGATAATCTTGCAAAACACAATTGGAAAGGTAGCTCTAAGTATAGCTTCTGTAATCATGATGAAACTATACAACATCTCTTTTTTGAGTGTCACTTTTCTAGAAATATATGGCAGATTATTCACATTGCATTGGGCATTCCGAAACCACACAATATTTCTCATATTTTGAATGGGTGGCAAGATGCTTATGGAACACAAAATAGGACGGTTATTTTTGTTGGTGTGGCAGCCATTTTATGGTCTATTTGGCTGTGTCACAATGATATAGTGTTTAACAAAAAACCGTGGACCACTTTTATGCAGGCGATTTTCCAAGGTACTCATTGGATGAGATTTTGGAGCTTGCTGCAGAAGGAGACTCACAGGGACGTTTTGTTGGCTGCTTCTCAAGCTTTGGAGGTGCTGGCAATGCAAGTCTTTGCCAGCAATGGGTGGCCGCTTAATCATAGGCTATGCGATTGATCAGTCTTCCCTTTGTTTCCATCTTTCTTTGTAATAATTGTGTATTGTTGGCCGTATGCATCACGTATGCTCAAGGCTGGAATGGTTTTATTTAACTGAAAATAAAAGAAGGGAGTTGCTAAAATTCATTCTGTAGTTGTGTGTAACTGGCCTACTACTGGTGAGTACGCAAAATTCTCACAGCATAGATCCATCCATATTGTATGGAGATCTCTGATTAAACATCCGAGTACAAGATTAACAATTTTTATTTCCTGCTGTGGCCGTACAAGCAAGCCACATTATTCTGACAGAACAGAAGCTGAGAAGCTTAGCTAGCACACCGATGCTGATTATCACCGTGACGATCGATATACATGCAAATAGAGCGACGCGAGTGCATCTCTCTATCAATTGATGGGTATCTTGGTAGGCTCGAGCTGAGGCCTGGCAATGGTAACCTCCAGCCAGTTGCCGTTAGGCATGATCGACGCCTTCACCTTATTAACATCGTAGCCTGGAGGCATGAGGAGTCGGACGTCCAGCGAACTCACCGGGGTCTCGTCCTTGCTGTCGCCCGTATACTTGATCACCAGGAGCCCCTGGCCCTGGGGTATCGTCGAAACCTCCAGTTTATCCTTATCCCTTCCCAACTCTCCCACGTTGAGCTTCACGGTGATGTGGTCCGTGTCTTCCGTGATGCTCCAGCTGCCGTGATCGCCGCCCAATATAGAGGGGTGCACCAGGGCTTTCCAAATTGCAAAAATCAAAAGTCACTTTTTATTACACTGGGTATATATACATACTCCTCCTTTACTGAACTGATGTCCTTAGGTTGAACTAATTTTGCTGTCCTAACGAAATCATTTTTGGAAAATACAAGTACATACATAGCCTGTTATGGTATTATGTATATGTAATGTAGTACGCGGTGGTACCAAACAAGCTACCACTTACCAGTGGGTTGGATGTCGTACTTGTTCTTTTGCGCATGGCATGCGAAGAAACGGGCCCGGGACGGGGACACCTTGCATGGTGCCCAATGGAGATCCAGTTGTGATGATGACGCTGCCGGTTGTTTGCACAGTTGCAGTGCGGGGGAAGAGAATTTTCCAGGCGCCAGCGCCAGGCTCGGGAGAGTGTAGGAGCCCAGCATCGCCATTACCGCTAGTGCTAGCTTAGCTGCAATGCAATTTGTACTACACTTATGTTCTTGTGCACTGCTTGCTGATGCTTTGCAACACTTACATGCATGCCCCCCATATATAGATGTTGTGTGGGGCCAAGTGCTTCATAGCTTTGCTTCGCGTGGCAGTTCGGAATATAGACAGACTGTACTGAACAACCAGCTTTTGCAAAAGTACAAGCATGCCATTTGCCATGGCGCCTAGCTTTGCTTCGCCCGCTAGATCAGAATATATATATATCAAGTGAACTGAACAAGCAGATTTTTGAACAGATGTATAAAGATGTTATGGCTTAGCTTTGCTTTGTCTGCCGCGGATGGGAATATTTAGTGAATGGAGGAAGCAACTTTTGTTCTAGACTAGGTGAATGCTTGTGCGTTGCTACAGGGTGTTCACCTTCAACATATTTGTTACAACTGTAGTAATGAACTTCCTAGCCTTAAAGATAGTTTTACAAAGTAAATAACTATAGATTATTATAATATATAAACTAAACAATTATGTAACATTGAAACTTAATTTGCTAGTCAAACAATCATTCGGTTGCAGGCTGGTCAATAGAGGTACAAGATATTAGTTACAAGAACTATAATGCAGTGGCAACAATACACATTGATTCATCTAAGTGAATAGTTATGCGTACTCCCTCCATCAACCAACTGTTATCTTACAGGACACATGCAATCCATAACTCGGTTGTGGCAAGCGATCACTAACTATGAATGACGGAAACAAACAGAAAAGAATGTACTATCAAATCTAAAAAACTAAGGGCAATATCACTTCTTGCAACTGGGCCAAAACAGGGAGATGCTCAGATGCGGCCGTAATTCAGGACTACAGACCCATTTGTCTTCCAAACTTAAGCTTTAGAATTGGGTCAGTAACACACAGGGTAATTCACCCTTATCAAACTGCATTCATGTCGGGTTGTAACATCATGGAACAATGGTAATCTGACACGAGACGAGGTCCGAGTAAAGGTTCAGCTTGGGGGTTTGTTGACGGTCGTTAAATGGCAATTTCGACCAACAATTTACCAATAAAATAGGAATACTTGGCAGTTCATGTTAGTTAGGAATAATGGAATTCCACTTTTCCTTGGAGATTCATGTGCATGCATGGATTTAATACAGAACAGTTGGATAAATTGGGCATGATCTGCGAAAACACCATTCCAACCAATAGAACAAAGATAACTGGACATCACATAGATCAAATTCGTGGTTGCACGGGATTCCTTGGCAAAGCACCGCCTCTACAAAAGATAGGACCTATCTCGTCAGCCACCCTGAGGAAGCACAAGACGAGGGGACCCACCCCTAGGTTGGCCGACCTAGGGGCTTGGTCGCCGACCTCATCCTAATCCCAATCCGGACGTGCTTCCGCGTGGTGCCTCCTCAGCCCATTCCTGAAGTCGGTGCATAATTGTTTCATGGCGGTTGCTCCCGGAAACCAACCTTTCGACACTATAAAAGGAAGGGAGGAGCTCCACTCCAACACACACACCAAGAAGAATCCATTCTCTAGCATTGTACTTAGGGTGTGTTTGGTTGGACTGTGGTTTTTCAAAAAGCTGTTGTGAGCTGTGAGCTATAAAAAAGCTGTTGTGAGTCGTGAGCTGTGAAAAAGCTGGAAAGCCCTTTGGTTGAGTTGACTGTGGTTGTGAACAAACTGTTGAAATGACTGTAATGCCCTCGTATGTCCTATATACAATGTATATGCAATATAATCATAAAACATTGATTTGTTCTCGGACTAACATGAAAATTACCATTTTAGGAAGAGAAATTAATTAGGTCCATATAAATATTCAACATTTGCTCCACATAAATAGAATGATAGCATTATACAAAACATTTGGTCCACACAAATGGAACGACAACATCATGCACTACAATTATCTCGCTCGCACAGTGAACAAGTCATCGGATATCCTATTGCGAATGGTGTTCATGGTGCCCTCATTCTCTTCCTCTCGCCTTGTCAACATGTGTTGTTGCATTTCTCACCACATGTGATAGGTACTCCTCATGTGCATCACATCTATCAAACTCCTTGTCTTGCAACATGCTGTCACGAATAAAGTTATGCAGAGCCATACATGCTAGAATGATATACTTTTGAGTACAAATTGAGAAACTTGGGATGCCCTTCAAAATACGCCACTTCGCTTCGAAACTCCAAAAGCCCGTTCAATGACATTGTGAAGGGATGACTGTAAGAAATTGAACAACTCATACTTCTCTTGAGGGGGATGGCCAGCTCGAGCTTGAAATTCTGGTATATGGTACGTGCTTCCTTTGAAAGATGCAAGACATCCACAAGAACATAGCCAATGATTCAATTGATGACACATTTTTACTTGATGTGTGCCCGAAGTCGGAAACTAGCAAGTCATGAAGTTGCATGAATACATTAGGACTCATCCAAAACATCTTATAGAAGTACCTTGGATACTTGAAGCAATTCATAATCCATTGAATCCTAGTTTCACCAGTTTCTCTATATTCTCCTTTGTTCAAATATGTCTCGAGTGTATTGATTGCCCATCTCACAGGACAAGGCAGCATGTTGTGCCAGTTCTGCTAGCTTATGTAGTTCTTTCATGTTGACATCAATCTACACAAGATAGTACACAATTAATATCAACCAATAATTTGTATATGAACATGGTAGTATTAAAATTAGAACCACCGACAAAAAGATTGGACACAAGCAAATGGTTCATACATATATCAGTCAAATGGTTCACACATACATGAAGCAAATTATTGTCCTGAAATACCACACACAAACATAAAGCAAATTATTGTTTTACAACACCATCAACTAGAAATAAGGGAAAATATTCTAAAGATGCTTGAACTACTGCTTTTCATGCTCCCTCCGTAGCATATCAAACATGCCTTCATTTGTTTCCAAGAAGCTAAAAACCTCCTTAAATTCAGGCTTCACTATCAAGAAGGTGGCTGTGTGCATTAGAGCAGTTTTGTCTTCAACTCCACAATCTTTCACCATTTGCATGGCCTCATTTATGGTAGGGATTGGGTTGCTGGGAGGAGCTGATGTTACACTTGTGGACATCTTCTCGGCTGCAGTTTCTATCTTCATACATGTGTTCTTGTAGGAAGAATGGGCTCTTCTCATTCTTGTCTTCAGTAGCACTAGAGCTCTTCTCACTCATACATTTCTTGTTTGCTTTTTTTGTTTTCTTTAGGACAGCCAACTTCACATCATCACCATCACCATCAGCTTCTTCCTCATCACTTGAGTCACTTGAGGAAATATTTCCAGGACAAGATACAGATCAACCCGATAACATCTGCCTTGTCAAACAAAATATGAGGATCATCAAGGTGCTTTAGGCCTTGCTTCTTGAACCTCAAATGGTTGCATTTGATTCCTTTATTGGGATTGTTGCATCTCTAAAATTAAATAAGAAAAGCATTAGCAAGTATTTCCATACATGAAAATCGTCCAAAATGAATAATTACTAATAAGAAATTAGTTCTTACAGCTAGATGTTCCTCCCACCATTCTTTTGAGTAATACACAGTTTGCTATGACTCGTCCCATCCAAGTCCGGTGGCACAATTCTTGAACTCCATAAACCATACATAGTCCTTTTTCATGTTGTCTAATTTGTTCTTCAATTGTTTCTCTCGTTTGCTTGAGGTTAGTCTTTTCTTCATATTTGGTTCTCAATTCTTCCAACCAGTACTAGTGAAATGTCCATTTGGCCTATTACCAGCATCTATCTCTCCTTTACATATATCAATTAAATGCCTCAAATTGGCATCCCTCCAAACTGCTTTATCCGACATGCTTCGAATCAATGAAAAAAAACCAATTTAATTCACAAGTTTACTTCACAAATTGGACTACCTAACTATTACACATCCAACCAGTACTAGTGAATTGTCCATTTGGCCTATTACCAGCATCTATCTCTCCTTTACATATATCAATTAAATGCCTCAAATTGGCATCACTCCAAACTGCTTTATCCGACATGCTTCGAATCAATGAAAAAACCAATTTAATTCACAAGTTTACTTCACAAATTGGACTATCTAACTAGTACACACACACACACACACACACACACACACACACACACACACACACACACACACACATCTAGATAAATATTGAGAGAGAGAGCAGAGGACAAGGACGGCTACTTGGAACCCGAATGAGGAAACGCGCAGAAGAGACTCCTACATGTCGTGATGCCTCGTGCCGCGACGGAAGACGGACCATCGGAAGAAACACACCCACGAGCGAGACCGAGAGAGAGCCGAGCGCCGCGCAGCCCCTACGTGCGAGCGAAACCGATCGAGAGCCACGTGCGTGCACGCGACCGCGTGTGCCACGCGTCGTGAGCAGGCCCACCGCCTTGGAGGCCCGTCGCCTAGTCCGTTGCGCCGCCGAGCAACCCTAACCCTAGCAGCTGCACCGGTCGCGAGAGGGACGGGAGAGAAGGAACATGCTCCTGGCCACTATCCGAGAGAGGAGAAGGAAAAGAAAATGAAGCGGTATGTGTGTAACCAGTTGCATGGTGGTAATTTTCACCACTTTGAGGAAGTCACAGCCAAGCAAAAGTAGGGGGAGGAGCTTTCATATTTGCACTAGGAAAAGCATGTGCTTTTCTTCACAAGAAGTTAAATAAGCACCCCAAAAAGACAAACCAAAGGGACCCTTAGTCTCTAGGTCGAGAGCCGACTAGAGGCCCACAATCTAGTCTTTGAGTCTTGGGTGTAGTTCCACACTATCCCTCTCTAGTAAAACTTGTTCCCTTTATCAATAGAATTATCTTCTTTACTCCATGTGCTTTATGTTTATACTAGTGTGATAGTCATGTGCCTTTTACGTGATATTGCCTTGGTTGCTTTATACTTCACATACTCAGTACTAGTCAATCTATGCTTTTGCACTTGTTCAATTCATAATATGGTAAGAAATGCCTTAGCCATGGACTTGTTGATCCGTAGAGTAAGAGTTATGCGTGCTATAGTCCCGGGCTTGTTGATTCGTCGGGTCGAGTTATGCATGCTCTAGTACTTGACTTGTTGATCCGCAGTGGTCGAGTTCGTTGTACTCTTGTTTCTAACTTGTTGATGCGAAGGGTTAGAGTCCCATGAGAACCGAGGGTTTTTTAGAATAAGTGTGGTGCTTAGGTTGATAATTAATTTTTAGTGCCTGGTTGCCCCACGGATAGAAATAGGTCTAGCAAGTAAGGACTTAGTTGCCTTATTGTCACGTGACCTTAGGACTCGACATTATGGAATTAATAGCTCTAGTATCACATGTCCTAGTAAAGGGTTGATGGTAGGTGGTTGTAAGCTTCATGACCATTGGCACGACATGAATGCTTGTTTTGGTGATTGAAGAAAACATGAAAGTGTGGTCTTATGGCTACACGAGTGTTGTATTTGCAGGTTAACTTCTATCTAATCAAACATGATCTTGGTGCTTGGTTGCCTCGAGTGTGGTGGCTCTATGGACAAGGGGTCCAAGGATCTTGATGGAGGTCACAATGGAGGAGATGGAATATGACTAAGGATCTGCTAGGTCCAAGTGTGTGTAGTCACTTGGTCGGAGCGGATAGGGCTTGTGTCCATAGGAAAAACCAGACTATCAAGATGGTTTGAGGCATTCTCTTAGGTCACCCTAGTAGAGAGGAGTGTGCATGCTCTAGGAGATCTCTCGAAGGCCAGTGGGATAGTGGAGAAGAGAAGGAACCAAGTTGATGAAGGTTGAAGCGAGCAAGGCTTCAATAAGGTGTCATCATAAGATATGATGTCGGATGCCGTAAAATACAATGATTATGAGAAGAAGTCTAGGAGCAAGTGCTGAGGGTGGACACGAAGAGGTAATTGTAAGATATGGTGCATGGTGCCATATGATACAGTGAGTACTTGAAGAGGTCACGAGATATGCAAAGGCTTTGGGCAGGAGAAAGGTAAGGCCACCGTAAGATACAATGGGGTCACCATAAGGTACGATGTTCCTCAATGAAGTTGGATGAGTGCTGAGCCAAGTTAGGGATTTGGATGCCATCGTAGGATATGATGGGGTCGTCGTATGATGTGGCGTGCGGCTCTACCAAAGAGCATTTTAACTCTGAAGTGAGAGGAGATGGCCACCATAAGATACGGTGGGGTTGCTTGGCACTCATTATGAGCACCTTTTAGTGCCAAATTCTCTTAATATATCGATGATGATTCACCATATTGTATTGATTATTTCCACTAATCATAATGTTTTTCTTCTGTAGTGTTTTTTGTGTTTTTGTGTCACTTTAGGCGAAATACAACATATAGTGCAAGTGGGGTGAATTATCCTTCAATGATGGGCCGAAGCCTTAGCCCGCGACACCTCAAACACTCCATGGGCGTCCTTGAATCCCAACATACAAGGCGCAAACTCATTTTCTTGGTTCCCAAGTCACCTAGAAGGCTCACCGAAAATATTCATGAAATCTAGAGATTTTCCTAGAGTCGAGAACAACAACACCTTGCAATGAAGATTCAGGGAGTTCAAGATAACCTCAAATGAAAATCCACTGAATCCCAAAGTTGTAGATCTCGTCAAGAGCTTTCCGAAACATATATGGATGACCATATTAGATTTGAGAGCCAGGAGATATAGTGCCAGCAATGAAGACTTCACAGAGAAATCAGAATCAAAACATATATTTTTGCATTGCAATTTTGGGAACCCAAACAACCAAATCTGAAGATGAAAATCACACTAAAGTTGTAGATCCTTTCGAGGGCTACAAGATAGCTAGAGTCCAAGTTTTCTTCATTTGGAGTCCGGACGGTGGTGACATCATTTTTGGAATCCGCTGCGAAAAAGGAAAATCCAGTTTGAATTGTACACGAGTCGTGCTGATCGGCACAATCCGACCTTTGTTCGGTTCTCATGTCTAGGTCGGTGGAGGACGCCTCCAGGCACCTCCCTCTTTGTACGAATTGTCATATAATCAAAGTACTTCGAGTTGAGAGCCAAAACTTGTGGTGTTGTGCCGTAGGTTTCATCATGTAGCATAGTTGTCTAGATTTCTTCTAGTTGGCTAGTTGGAGGAGATGGCTATGGTTCTAAGAGGAGTAAACCCATGTGGTGAAGCTCTAATTAGGCTCTAGTTAGTCTATGAATTCGATTAGACCAAGGTTCAAAAGCCGGATGTTATCATCATTGTGGTAAGTGATGAAGGTGATTTCCTATGCATTATGTTGGTCAATCTATCTTGTGTTCATGCTTGCTTTTAATCTTGTCCCCCTCTATATTTCTCTTCCTGTTGCAATTTGACATATTCATATCGTGCTGATAGGAACATCACTTGTGTCGAACGGCACCAACCTTAGATGCAACAGCTGGTGTGTTGTTTATCTTATTTATGTTGTTTAGCTATTAGCCACCGCCATGACAAGATCGCAGCAAAAAACTTAATAGTGATTCAATGCTAATAGATACTCATCCTAGTGCCTCTATCTTTGAATTATTAGATGCCGTTGTAACAAGGTCGCAACAAACAACTTAGGTGCATAGGTGCGAGACTTGAGGAGATGATAGATCCATGTGCTTCATTGAATCAAAATAGATTAACTTTTGCTATGAACTACAACTTGTGCTTCCGGTGTGTGTTTCCTTCATATATGGTTAAGACTCATTTACTTATATTACTGGCTTTGTAATTCAGCTCTATTTCATTGTTTTGCTCTCTCGTGCCGATTGGCATGTCTTCCTTCCTCGATCGATACAACAACAAACCTCTCTAAATTCTGTCATGTTCAAACGTCATATGTAATTGTGCTTAATGCTAGGATTAGTTTGATGTGCTTAATAGTAGATTGCTTATGGTTTGCTTGCCGGTCCTTGGATTCGATAAATTTTGGAATACTCGCAATACTACGTTGTCCTGTACGTTTACAATCTAAGAAGGTGAGTGTATCACACACCAACAGGGGTCTTCTTAAGGTATGGTGTTCCGGAACGGAGTTGGATTGATCTGTGAGCTAGAGGAGAAACTAGGGGCATATTTGGAGATCTTAGCTAGTGTTTGAGAGAGCAACTTGGGCATCCACAAGCCTCTAGATTAGGGAGATCGTACATGATCACTATAAAAAAAATGGCCTCTAGACACATTTATGTTGCTACGTTTTTGTAAGCGTGCCTACATCAGTAGCTAGAGACATTTTTTGACACGATTTTGAGAATGTGTCAACATGACATGATCTTAGAGACGCTTTAACGTAAATAATACGATAAACACGTTTTTTGACATGCTTTGTAAAACATCACGAAGTGTTACGATTTTAGACACGCTTTGAACTATCAGTATCCAACGTAAAGATGTTTGTTGACATGTTTTAGAGGGAATCTCAAAATGATATGGTATTGAGAGATAGTTTAATCGTATCCCACGACATCGGACACATTTTCTAACATGTTATTGAAATCGTATAAAAAGTGAGATGATATTAGACACGTTTTTATTGTATCTTCCCTCGTTTAGAGATATTTTTGACATGCTTTTGAAAATACTAGAGACGTTAATGCACTAAGAGAACATGCATATAAAACAATATATGGTCAAAGAATATCAACTTTGTTTCCTAGGTGAGTTGGTTAGATGAGCTTACAGAAAATGACGAAGTCGCAGGTTCAATTCCTACTAATTCAAAGTCAATCGTTTAGAACAAGTTTTACAATAATATTTTTTGATGCATTGTATATACAATGTGTCTATATTGATAGAAACACAGTCTAAACGTATCAATAAAATCGTGTCTAAGATTATTAACATGTCACAAAACGTGTCTACTCTAATACATACAACGCATTCGTGAAAACGTATTTATAAACATATCTATGTTTTATAGCATCTCTATTAAACATCTTATACTTCAATAGACATGTTTTCAAAAATCATATTTACCGAGCTTTGATACGGCACGTTCGGAGACGCCTCGGACACGATTTATGAAGACGTCTCTATTTTTTGATTGAGACAAAATAAACGTATCTAGACCTTAAATAAAACGTGTCTACAGGGGATGTTTTCTAGTAGCGGATGGTTTTGGCTGTTACTCTTGGTCTATGGCTAGGCCTTCACCGATTAGGAGTTGATGTTGAGCACTCTGTGAAGGTTGTGGATGCCTTCACAAGTTTGTTAGAGGTTCGGGCTCGCCTCGAGAGAAGGAGTACTAATAGTGAGCACACGTGATCGAACTTGAGGAGCGCGTTGCGTGGGGCCGGCTGGACGTGTAGAACAAGTCCTTGAGGGAGACGAGCTTTCGCCTCGGAGGGCAGCGGTTACACGGCCGTGACTTCACTAGAGAGAGTGATGCGAGCTCGTGGGCAAGGACTCCACTCCAACAAGTGACGGGGGAGCTTGTGACTCTAGAGGGAGTAGGCTCAAGGAGGAGTAAGGGAAGGTGCCATCCTTCCGAGACCTTGGGCTAAAAATCAACACACGTTCTCTAAACTCCTCTTTAGTTTCAGTCTTTAATTCTACATTTGTGTGAAAGTAGAGTTAGGGTGGATTGTGGCTTGCTTGCTTGTTGATTGTCTTGGCACCGCTTGCATTCTTTCATGCCACTAGATGTTTAGGGTGTTAGCTTTGAAGCAGTTACATTAGGACTGTTTCCTTAGTGTGCATGATAAGTTGCTTTGAAAATTGAAATCTATGTTTCACATGGTCCAATTCACTCCTCTCTCTTGGCACCTTGATCCTTATAGTGGTGACACCCCTGCTATGCTTATTAATTCTCCCTATATCGGTTAAGCATAGGACTTAGGTTTGCATGTGTTGTATGAATCTAACCTAAAGATAGGAGTACTGAACTACATAGGGACCCAACTTGACTCTTCTTGAACCCACTTATCCTAGACTTTGGACGAATGTGAGATTGGTTGTTCCGTGTGTCACGGTTCCCACTATCTTTATTATCCTTACCCCTATCGATGACTTTGGCATATTATTAGTTATATGGTTGTGAGCATGGAACACCGCTTTCCCTTGGTAAAACTATAAATGTCAGTCATTGGATTAATCCAACGGTGAAATGCTACAACGAGATGTCTATGCGCATGCAGCAGATTTAACATACCCAGACTAACCATCTATTGAGTTCTACCAACAAGGATTTCTGACACCTTGCATATGTCTATTTGTTTGGTGTGACTCAGTAGATGTCAATAGAGCCTCGTAGCAAAAGAGACCACTTTATTTTGACCAACTAATCCCTATATTGGTCAAAGAAGTAATTTAGGGAAACATGGGATATCAGATACAAATATGTTGAACAATTCAGCGCAAAGTAATAACTCTTCCAATTTGTAAGGTTGATGTGTGAGTAGGAACTCCTACTATTCTTACTTTCTTCCCTGCGATTACACAGCCCAACTCAGACACTCACAATGCATGCACATTCACCCCATGAACACACGTACTCAAACCATACCCCTATGAGCATCCTCGAGATTGATGAAGTCACCACTGGCACCTCGCTGTTGACAGGAGCGTCACCTACCACTAAAAGCACAATGTCATTAATCGCAAAAAAATTGGTTTTCATGGGGAGTCGAACGCAGGATCTAAGGTGCTACCGAGGCTCTTGTAAGCACTAGGATATAGACCCTTTAGCTCATACTATTGTTACTTTGAAGTGTAGTAGTAAACAAATCATTTGGAAATGTAGTAGCTAGTCAGCAAATTGTCGAAAATAACAGGATCACTAAGAAACTAAGAGCTCAAGGAAAGAACATGTGATGATAAACAAAACAACTGATATGGTTTAACTTGAAGGAATACTCATTTAACATAGACCTAAAAATACATAATGGCAGACGCAACAAAGTTTCTACTACTGCTCATAAGATTTATTACCTAAACTACTCAACAAACTATTCAAGCCCAGAAAGTAACAAATGCACATGTGCATGCTACCATAAAAAAGCAACAATTGAGTTATTCATAGCATATCAAAGTTATGTATCTGGGTCCCACAATAAGAAAGAGCAAGAATTTTTCGATAATGGAATACTGTTACAGAGTTCTAGCCTTTTGCATTTTGGTCAAATATACATATCTGGGTCACACAATAAGAAAGACCAAGATTTTTTCAATAATGGAAGATTGTTACAAAGTTCCAACCTTCAACTACCTGCATAAAAGTGCTAAAATAAATAACCAACATGATGGTAGGAGTTTATTACTATTGAATTCAACAAGTGTTGGTGAAATCATCATGCATCAAGCATGGGGAGGTGTGAAGCCTTCTCGGAGATCAAGTTTTGCTTCAGCTGTTCTTGGAAGTATATTTGTGACCCTTCTCTCCTCATGACCTTGGTGTTGTCCTACATTTGACCTTGTTGTCGTCTTTCAGTTTGATTTCATGGGTGACTGCTCCTAGCATCTCTGATTCATCACCAAATTCCATGTTGGTGGTGTCACCAAATTATATGTCGTGTATGTCTATGCTTACTAACTTTCCCTCCTCTACAGGTTCCACCCCGCAAAGGGCATCGGATGACACCTCATGGAGAATGTTTCTCTTAAGATGTCTCCGTGGGCTTTAAAGGCAATCGACATTGTTCAACTCGTAGAGGTCGGCATCCCTTCCTACCGTCTTAGTCTCCATCCTGTTTTGCAGCCCTTTCGTCCTCAAGGATTGAAAGTCTCCTAGAAGGGGGGGGGGGTGAATAGGCGATAATCCTGAAAATCGCTTAATTTAACAAATTAGAAACGCAGGAAAGATTTGTCCGACTCCAATGTCCGACTATAGTAGGACAAAGTCCGACTAGGACTAATATCCGATTAGAGTAGGATAATGTCCGTCCGCCTCGTGCGGAAAGTAGATTGGCAGCCAAGTTGGACAAATCCACGGGTAATAAACAACAAGCAAGTAGCTAGCAACACAAGAATGCTAGGGCAACAAGGGCACAAGCAAGCAAGCCACCTACACAAGTTAATCTAGGAATTTAAGCAAGAACAACCTAGAGCTATAGCACAAAAATTGCAAGAAACTAAAGGAGACAAGGAGACACACGATTTTTCACCGAAGTTCAGCTCCACCTAGGAGCCTACGTCTCCGTTGAGGACTCCACCAAGGACCGGGTTGCTCTCAACCCCGAACCTCTTCAAGCCACCACAAAGGACGGCTTAAAATCCACTAAGACAAAACTCCACGAAGGGAGGGGCAATACAAACGACCCGAGTCTCAACCACAAGCTTGGGAGCTCGCCGAGTAACGCCTAACCGTCTTGGGATGAATCCCCAAGAGTAACAAACACAACAAGCTCTGCGATGAGAATGAATCAAGTGCTCTTGAGATGGTGATGAAGCTCAACGAATTCTCCTCAATCTTCTCACAAATCCGCCAAGGATTGGAGTGAGGAATCAATTTGGAAGAAGAGGAGTGCTTGAGAGAGTTTGGGAGTGTATTTGAGTATGAGGAAAGTGCCAACCGGCCAAATGGGGACGAAGTCCGCTTTTATAGCCGGGACACTCAAAAGAGCCATTGGGCTCGATCGACTCGACTTTGTCCGAGGCTCAAATGGGTGATCTGCTCCGGAGTCCGAGAGAGAAATCTGACATAAGTCGGATATGTCCGGGGGTAAAAAATAGTCGGATATTGTCCGATGGAGTCGGATATATCCGTCTCCTAGGGTTTATGGATGTTGGCGGACGCTCCGGAGTCCGACTGGACTGTCCGAGGGGGTTGGATTTTTCTCACCCTGAAATGTCCGACTCAAATGTCCGACTCGTAGGATATATTCGACTCGAGTAGGATAATGTCCGACCGAGTATAGGATATTGTCCGACTCCCCCGATTTTCACGAAGTGGCAAGGTCTCTCGGAGTCCGACTCAAATGTCCTATAGACTCGGACTTTGTCCGACTCCTCGAAGTGAAAAACTGATTTTTGACTTGGCGATGGAATTTTGAGCGCTTGAATTTTCACGCTTCATACTTGTGTATCCCTCTTGATAGTACGGTGTTTCCTATACTCAAGACATAAATAAAAAGCTTCACATCTTGATCTTGAGTATAATTTGACCAATTTCCAAATCTTATAAATATGAACGTACTTGGCCACTTCCTTTTTGTGTTTCTTTGCTCTCAATTGAATTTTAAATATAAACTGCGTACAAGCTTTTTTGAAACATTAGTCCTTTTTAATTGTATTGACGTCAATCACTCAAAACCATAATTAGTGGCCTAGATGCACTTTCAAGGATTTTCCTACCACTGTGGAAGGTGTGGGGTGTCAACAGGTCGACGCAATTGTGAGGGTTGGTATAGTGGTGAAATAACAATTGTGGTGAAGGTAAGCATGTTGTTCGGTGGCGATACGTAATCGACGATTGGTTGTTGACATCAATTTGTGTTCTTATTTACTTAGTGTGTCCTTGTGGTATTCTTATCTTCTTAGTTTGTCCCATTGTGATGCGGGTGCTATTGTAAATTTTGTGTCCCTTTTAGGCCGCCGATTTAATAAAAAATTGATTATCAGGAGGAATGATTTCTCCCGTTGACATTAAAAAAAGTGCCCACGAAATATTGTTCTCCAGAAATTTTTCCCTCTGGAATGAAAACATTAAACCACAGGAAATTCAATTAGACTGAAATCGTTCTCGCGAGACAAATAGAATGAAAACTATACTAAATGGACGTTTCATGTACATCCGTTTTTGCGGGTAGGCTACTTTCAACTCTTTCTCAGTAGAACAGAATAAATAACTTTATGCAGTTATTTTCAAAAGGAAGGAAGACAAATCGAAAGACGATGCAGTATGCTGAAGACCTGTTGAAGATGGCTCACAGAATATTCAATATGGTATTCCGTACGATGTAGCCTGAAGGCACCTGGAGAAGACGAACTCTCCATGAGTTCTTTTGTTTTTTTATCTTGGCAGTCAATCGTTCTGATAGCATCAAAGATTCACCTAGCATGGCTTCACGCATATGCAAGTGCGTTTAATCGCGCTGCACGCACCATTGTAGAACCCCTCCGTGCGGCATACGTTTCCACAATTGTCCGAGCTGAAGCAGAGACCCTTGAATTTGTTGCTGTCCGACACACAAGACCTCCCCTGCACCAGCGTCAGATCTGAAGATACATGCATGGAAAACAGCACAGACGAGGGTTAATAATAAGAAATAATGAAATTATATAGTCGCATGATGGACGACAAAGCAACATGAGAAAAATTTGCATAATGAAAATTTAATTCCTTGTTGTGTCACCCCTCACCAAGTATATATATTCAATATATAGTGTCTAATGTGTTGAACTTATGATGACAACAAAGGAAGCATCTGTCGGAATTTGTAGAGGTTTTTGCTAATATAGACTAGATCTAGCTAGGGATCAATTTCTAGAGACACAGCAGGGCTCTACGGAGATCGGACCTAACCGGGTGAGGGTCGGGGCTGGGAATGGCAAAACTCCATCATACGGGGCTCGTGGACTAGGATTAGGAATGAGATTTCACTGCTGACGTGTGACGTCTGTAACTCTGTATGATCTGGAAATGAGACTGGTAGCACCAGTCCATATGTTCAACACAATAAACGAAACGAGAGTACATATAGATACCGTTTTGCTCCCAAACCAAATTCGACTCTCTTTACCTCCAACCACAGATTGACACACGGCCGCGCCGCGACCACCCATGGGTCTACTGCCATTGCTCGCCCATTCGCCCTCATTCTCCATCAGGGGCGAAGCTACAGTATATTGTTGGGGTCAGCCGATCCCGATGACTCGCGACAAAATCAGTGTTAATCACTGTTGATCAAGGTCTTGGTCCCGTCGCCAAGGCATGCCGATCCCGGCGAGCCCAAGCTCTAGCTTCGCCCCTCTCCATGATGACGCCGCTACTGTCCATTCTCTTAGATTTGCAGCGCCTAGGTGGTGGCTCCGTCGTGAGCCCTCCCCGCCGCTAGTAAGTCATCATTATTCGGCCCCTCAACTAGTTCAGCACTACGTAACATTAGGGATTGAACATTTGTCTGTTCTTTCCACTATATCCTGTACATTATTATCTGAATAAATCTGGACCGTATACATGACAGAGCACAAAATCTAGAATCAATTATTATATAATAAACACAAAGTAATCGCTATTCATGGGGCCCAGGGTCCCATGAGTCGAATTAGATGTGCTTTGATATAGAGTCCATGAACACTTGTAACTTACCGGTGGCCGTTACTAGCAGGAAAAGGATAGCGACAGCTGGGAAAAATTTGCCAGGTGACTCCATTGCAATGTTTATAAACAAAAAGCGCTCTGGGATTTATTGTGTAGAAATATTGAATGCTGAGTGCGAGGGTACAGGGTATGTCCAAGTACCCCTGCTTATATAGAAGCGGAGGGAGGAGCATGCAACGGATGAATTACTGAAACCACTGTCTGAAAACTGGCACCACAGAAAAATTTCAGCTCTCTATATATGACCAGAAAATTAGTGGTGGAGCTTGAACTCAAATTTAATGGACCAAACTCTAAATTAACGTACCTAAATTAGGCATTTATCGTAGCTATTTAGAAGCTCAGTCAGTAAAATATCCTAAATATCGATTAGGTCCAATTCCAGAGCGTGAAACCCATGCTGGGGTTTCACTACTCGTTATCATCTGCCAGCCTTTGAGCTGCCCATAATATAACTCAAGAAGGCTGCAATTGCATCCCAGACATTTGTTGGATGACAATTCACATGTTGCTTTTTACAAAGCACCATTTTTTCTAAGGTTGAGTTTGACGTGTTTATGGCGTACCGCCCCCAGACATAACTCGCCACCGCCCTTCTGGAGTGCAAAACCCAAGCAGAACGAGAGACCTCTTACGGGAACGTTTATAGCAGTAACTAAACCAAACCTCCAAGATATGGAAGTAGTTGCACTTACATGCATGCATATATTTCAACCAGTAATTATGTTCACTAGTCTTTGTTCAATATTCCAAAAGGCATAAAAGAGGAAGCATACTCTGTTGAATTTATGGGTAGTGACCCACTACAATCAGAAATTCCAAAAGGCTCATTAATTATTGTATGTCAGATATTGGAAGAATATAAAAAGGACAATAGTACATGTGCATGCATGCATTGAGTTGGTGAAGACATTCATGCACAAAGATAGAACGTTTGTGCACTAATGAAACTCACATAACTCTCTCCTTTCATCTTCTGATTAACTCAATTAAATTTTCCATTAACAATGGTTGTAATTTCTATGAGTTACACTCACGTGAGGTGCTTGAGCTTCAAGTCTAGCACCTATAAAAGGAGAGCCATAGTTCATGGAAACATACGATACAACACATATTCTCTCTTTCTCACAATAGTAGCTGCTACGGTTTGTATCCTCATCCAGACGTTTGCGAGCACAATTGTTGGAAGAGGAGGCCTCCGGAACCGTCTCCCGCGTGAGACTACTGCTCGGGGGTTGCGGGCGATCAGGTTAATGTTTGGGGAGTGATATCGCGACTGCTCTATGGATCCCTTACTTTGACTACTTTCCAGCGAGCCGACTTCTTGAAGGCCGATCGAGGGACTACACTGCGTACATCTTCCTGCATCGACTAAGATCGGCTACATCGAACATACTCACGAAAATGACTCGTGAGAATGGAACCACCAGCACCTTCGACGCAAGTCCCTCCGCTGGGTACATCTCTATCCTAAATCCTTTTTGGTTTAGTATGTTCATAGTTATCATCACCAACCTGAATATCTGGATTAATTTAATCATGAAAATGCCTAAGGAATATTCCAAAAGGCATAAAGGCATAAAAGAGGAAGCATATAGCATCAGCCGTATAACAGAGTTATAACTATTCACAAATTAGAATGTGATTTTATTTCATAAATTTACATTTTACTGTAAGAACCATATAGCTACATGTTTTCTAAAATGTAGCTGGTATATATGAAGTGTAAGAAATCTTACTACAATCATTAGTTGATTACAATTATGAGCCAAATTGATCTTCTAACATTGTATTTCTACTATTTTGGAGCAACCTTTACAATCATTAAATGTTCCATGTTTTGTGTAATGAAGAAATATTAATAGTGCACAGGATACATGAGAAATATCTATATATAGTAATGAAAAAATCAACTGTCTGCCCTGAAACATGTTTTAATTGCAAATATTATCTATCAGACATGTTTCCCATTTGATTAAAACCAATGATGACACACTTTGGTGCAAGTTGCAAATGCATGTTATTCTGAGTCTAGTGGCGTCCTTAACTTGGCTCTCTTAAGGATGTTTTCCAAGCCTTGCTTCTTTGTCACATATTTGAGGGACAACACGTTGCCATCAGATAAGTGACATCCTACTCATTGATGGCATTCTCTAGACTTTCCCCTTCTCGAGGGTGTTTTCTGTATCGCTGCCCTTATAGATGTATTATATGATGTGAATTATTCATTTATTTGATTTTCTTTTGTTTTTGCTCATGATATATTATATGTCATGAATACTGCAATAACCCACCAAAGTCTTGTTAGTTTGCTCCTTCTATGCATAGATAACAATTGCAGGATATGCCTAGAATTAGAGCATGAAATCTAAAACGCATGTAAGCATACTGAATGTTTGAGCTAAGAATCATTGGCCTATTTATATTTTTAGTGATGGCCATCAAAATAATATCCTTCATTTATATACATTCGTTATATTTTGATTCATGGAGAAAGTCCAAATTACTCCCTTCAAATATAGCGAAAGACTGGATAACCCCTAAACTATTGTTTTGTTCAGTTTACCCGCCAAAGTAGTTTATATAGTTCAATTCACCCCTTAATTGAACTTATATTTTTTGTTTGTCAATGCACAAGTGGAATATTAACTTAAAATTTCATGGGGTGGTAGTTGGTATCACATTGCATGTGAAAAATTATATTTTTGAATTTTGTCATTATTTTTCATACACTTTTGTGTTACCATATCAATATACTAACATGCATTACAAAGTGTTCTAGCACCCTATAAAATTTTACCGTAAGACTCCACTTATGTATGAAGAAAAAAAAAGATAGATTATGTTAGGGGGTAAACTGAACCATATTGCACTATTTAGGGTTAAACTGAACGAAACAATAGCTTAGGGGTTTATTCAGACTTTACCTATACTTGAGGGAAGTAATTTGGACTTCTCTTGGATTTATTTACATTAACAATGAACTATTTACAGATGTATTATTTATCACCTCTAATAATATGCTAACTGAATTTAATTCACCAGCAATGAAGGATGAATGAATGAAATTTGATGTACCAGGCAGCTTAACTAACAACTGAAACAGAACAGAACTTTATTTTTGATGTATTCATGTTACTATCTATCGGTCACCACTGAGGAATAAAAATATTTACCTTAATCATCTAATATATAATGCATATAATATGCATGTCCAGTGTATTAGGGGCTTCACTCCTTTAATCAGCCTAGATAAGTCTGGCGGACACGATTGCACATGGCCTTATTCTAGGAAATCTGATGGGTCCAATCCTATGCTCCAGTTTCTGTTCTCTGCTCAAAATTGTGTCTATACATAGTACGATGAATGTGCCTCATCCTCGTTGCATGGCACTACTGGAAAAGAGCCCTGCAATAGCGGGCGTTTTGGCCCTGCAATAGCGGCCATTCCGGGCGCTATTACGCACACGTTATTGCAGGGTCGGACCAGCAATAGCGCCCACGAACGCCCGCTATTGCAGGAAACCCTGCAATAACGGGCAGGGTGACGTCATCCGCCCGCTATTGCAGGCAACCCATCAATAGCGGGCAGCTGACATCAGCCTGACCGCTATTGAAGGGTCACCCTACAATAGCGGCCAGATGACATCACGAACGCCGATATTGCTGTGTGACCCTTCAATAACGGGCAGATGACATCACCGTGCCCGATTTTGCTGTGGTTTTACCAATATCGTCCACGATGATGTCGTCTAGTGACATCATCGTGTCCGATATTACTACCATTTTCCGAACTGAAACAATTATTGCTATTTGTTTTATTTTCCAGGTGACAAATTCAAATATTTTTACAGAACTGAAAATACATTCACACTATATACGCAAGACCATAGAAATAATCATTAAAGCATTTATATGTACATACGACATAGTTGTCATTCATTTTACAATATTCACATACATATACATCATGTTTCTAATACATAATATTCATCCATCAAAACACAACTAAATTATAATTTATCCGGCCACTTCAGCTCTAGTGCCTTCAATCTCTGCTCCTCTGTCTTTGAATTTTGCACAATTGCATCTTGGTGGCCCTTTTGACCGCTGTAGCTATACAAGTCTTCATGCATTGCAACATCACTTAGAGGATCAAAATACTTGCCTCTTTCATTACAAAACTCACGAATCATGAAGCGGAGGAATTTGGCTGCAACGAGCTCGAGCGTGCTTTCTTCTAAGTAGGAACCTGTTTTTGGCTTTTCATAGCGTTGCTGCCACAAATAAATTATGGAATTAATACATGTTTGTTAAGTAATATAAAACTAATATACTAATGCAAGAAAATACACACTAAATACTTACATCTTTCCATGGGGCCGGTTCTTCCGTAGGGAATGTAGTATATTCCCCATTTCGACGCATGTATTTGCACACATAGTAGCCACAGGTCACAGTCCCAGGACGCTGTTTTGAACACTTTACAAAAAAAGGAAATGGTTAAGTTACTTTACAAATAGAGACATTAATTAATTGAATAAAAGAAATGACCATGATATGAGATAATAGTACCGGATAATGCGTTTTGTATCCAAGGTTGGTCCGTTTGGGATGAGGGTCACCACCAAGCTCGAGATAGTATTTATAGGCACTAATATAAAAAAGCAAATGAGCAACGAGCATAATGCAATCTATAAAAAATGATAGTTCATTGAATATCCGAGATTACCTATTAAGGGTGTCCATGAAATCCTTGTACCTCTTAGTATCATAATCCAAAGAGTCAAACACCCAAACTCCCGCGAGTTTCGGATGTATCATGAAAGCAATCTAATGGTCACTATAAAATATGTCATTATGTCATTATCTAAGTGAAATAATGATTTGCGGAAGAAGTAGCAGGTTACGAAAACTTACTCAAAGTTATATGGAGCCATAATGCATCGTCTCTCTCTCCATTCATACATGCGTCTCCCAATGTAGGTTGCTATACATCTCCTTGCATCCTTGACCGCTTGAACATGTACTTGTTGTCTTCTAGCCTTGGTCACCTTCTTTCCGACCAACAGGGATGATTTCGGTAATCTTTGGATTCATAGCGCTTTGGCTAATGGCGGTTGGGTTTAGATATCCGACTTCATTTGAGGCACCGGAGTGATGACACATTTTGAGCGATGAAAAAGGGTAGTCGGTTGAATTCATGTGCCATTTACTTGGAAATATAATAAAGGTGGAAAACACTTACAGGCACCGGACGGTAACGAGAGTGGCATCCATGCGTTGAAGACGGTACAGAGCATGGATCTCCTCAAAAGGCACATTTAAGTCAAAATATCCCTCTTGTCCAAAAACCTCTCCAGGGATTCTTGCCGTGATAACTTAGACACCCTTACTACATGCATTTAAGTACCATGGATGAAAGTACTTAAATATCCATGGCTTCTTTTTCAATACATCTCGCTGGTAGTAGTGGCATGCCATGCTTATAGGTAGGGAAGTCTTCTTGTGTGAGATCCCAACCTCCTTCTGGAACGACAGGAGTCGGAACAGGAACATGTGGGACCACTTCCTTATTCTCGCTCCTATATGCTGCCGCCACGCCTTTATGCCATGTTGCGACCGCATGCCAAGTCGTTAATATATCGGTAACTATATACATAGTCGTGAATTCATAAGTACTACAAAAGTGTACTTACTTATTTCCGCGCTAGATAACTCCTTCCTCGGAGGCGGAGGTGGAACGAGGCTCGATCAAAGGTTCACTGTTATTAGGCGGGGTGGACGAACTACGAATCGCCCTAGCCCCTTTGTCACGTGGTGTCGCTGGAGCCGGAGACGATGTTGTTCGAAGGAGAGCTGCCTCATTCCCAACATCCGGACGAGGCGGCGTGGAGAAGCCATGTTCCGGAGGGATCTGGTCCTCATGCGTCGGAGGAGGCCGAGGTGAAGGTAGTGGCTCAAAAGAAATCTCGGGGTCAACCGGTGCTTCTTGAGTAGGAGGAGGCGTAGGTGTAGGCGAAGAATGCGCTAGAAGAACGACGATCTCGCGTCGAAGGCAAAGGATGATATGATTAATCGCATCCTCGAGTGTCTCAATATCATCATCCTCCTCTCGGATAATCAAGGTCGCAAGCAAGATAGTTGTCCCGAACCTTGATAACTTGGACTCTAGCACACTCCTGCGGAATTGGTACATCGTTAAATGTACGTCCGGGGATCGGAATGCCCTCTCGCTACCTTGACGGTCTTCCCTCTCTTGCCGAGCGTCATGTGCAGCTCACAAGGTGTATTCTCCGTGATGTCATCCACAGGGTACCTGGTAGCATCGAGCGCAGAGCCATGACCGCTTGGAGGCCGAGCATACGGACTTGGATTGTCAATGTTGAGTTGAAATTCCGGTACCACGATAGGTTGCATGACAGCTTGAGGATTATTCTTCATGAATTCGTAGAAGTTTTTACCCACCATTCATGATCGATACCCTGTTGCTCTCGTGGCCCACACCTACTACATTCTTCACTCGTGGCAGCAGACGACACTTCTTTCAATCGTGCCGGTGAAGAGACCCCTCTTGTACGACCCCGATGTTCATCGGTCCCGATGGCAACAATCAACTCATTTGTCTCGTGGATTGAGAGTACCTTCCTTCGTTGGGCGGCTACTTGCTTTGCTTTTTGCAAGACTTCGGTAACCCCGCAGCTTTTCGGCACCAGCTGCCCATCAGCGAGTGGACTTTGAACGCCTAAGCACCCAATTTCGGGTTCGTTCATCGCATCCTTCTAACGGGTCTAGGATTCCAGCTTGTCGGCGTTGTTCTTCCATACTCCTCCATTTCTTCACTTTAGCCTTGTATCCTCCTCGGTCCCGCATTAGGGCGCAACTTGTTCTTTCTACTCAAGCTTTGGAAAATCTCGCTCTTCTTTTTAGCATCGTCGGAGGAGACTTTCTCGACGAACGAGTTCCAATCATTAGGCGTGATAAAACCGTACTTCGGAACGGTGTGAGATCCTTCTCGGACAAACTTCGTATTAAGGGTTGTCCCGAATGTCCTTAGGCACCTCCCCACGGTTTTCGAGTAGCATTTTTGGCCCGCTCGGAGACTTCGGGTGGAAAAATGTAGGTTCTACTCAAGTTGTCTCATAACGTGTCCTTTTCATCGGTTGGCACGTCAAGCCAGCTGTCATACTTAATGTTGATTGCGGTTCGGACTAATACACCACAATCATTGCGCCGGTTCGCGTTGACGCCTTGAGGCTCAACCGGAGCCCCATCCTTGTCAATTGCCGTAACAGCTTGAACGACAAGATGCAGCTTGTTTGTATTTCTTTGCCCTTTGTTCCGTCTTTCTACGGTGGACGCTGTTGCAGCAGCAGCCTCCGACGATGTGGGAGGAGCATCTTCAAGAAATAAGCGTCGAGCACTACGACGTGTTTCAACAACCTATTGAAAATATAGTTAGAGGACGTTTTAATTAAACAATAATTATTGTCCATGAAATATGATTTTGACGATGCGATACCTCATCATCTACGTCATCGTTTGGGTTGTAATCAGGATCAGGTTGCTCAACCCGTTGCCTTTTACCGCAAGGAATCTCGAGAGGAGAAGGTTCCTCAAACGATGTTGAATGATCGAAACCATTCTCCGATTCATGCGCCGAGACGGGGCTCCGAACGAGTTCAGCTTCTTTGCCTTGATCCATTGTTAAGCTTGCTAAAAGAAAAAAATAGATACGCATATTGTTAAGCTTCTTTACGTTAATAACACGTAAGAATATCACTAAAAAAGTGTTTAAAAAGGCCGTCAATTAACGGCTCTCACTATTTAAAAAGGACATCAATTATTGGCAGAGACAATTAAAAGTAAAAAAAAAGAAAGAAGGGATAGCATCGGAATCATATAGTAGAGGAGGTAGACGAGATAGAAGGACATACAATGTAAAACAGTTTCATAAGAAAGGCAGGTGCACACTATGCAATGCATACCACGATTTATACGACCTCGGAATAGATAGGTCAGGATACTTGGGTATCCTCCGGAAAATCAAATATAATGTGCCATACACATCAAAAAGATAATCCGGAGAATACTCAAGCATCCGACCATGTCTACCCCAGGTCGTACGAGTTGCGGTATGTCTTGCATTTTATTGTACCAACCTTCCTAATGAAACACACCGTACATTCAACATTCTTCCACCCCATCTACCTCGTCTCCTATTAAAAGTCATCATCTGCCGTAAAGATGCTCTCGATGCGGGTTGCTGAATCAACGGCCATCCAACGCTATCATTAAGTTCATCGACTCGTATGGCAACTTGTTTCCAACATCCGAGGATGCGGTCCATGCTGCCACGCTCATCTCACTTTGCCCGCTTTCATCATCGAGCATGGCTAGACCAAGGAGAGAGACAGAGAGAGAGTAAAGATAGGATAAAAGAGAGAAAAGAGAGGAAATAGAGGAGAAAAGAGAAGAGAGTAGAGAAGAGAAAATAGTTTTATTTTAAAAAGGTGGTCTAGCCATGAAAGAGAGAAAGAGAGGAGAAAAGAGAGGAAATAGAGGAGAAAAGAGAGGAAAGAAAGGGGGAAAAAGAGAAGAGAGTAGAGAAGAGAAAATAGTTTTTATTTTAAAAAAGTGGTCTAGCCATGAAAGAGAGGAAGAGGAGAAAAGAGAGGAAATTGAGGGCTTATGAAAATATAGAGGAAGAATAGGTGCAACATAGGTACATTGCACATCATAATCTGAACAAAAGCACATCTATCATATGAGACTGAACATCGATCTGTTATAATCGGAGAGTCATTCCCAATTTTCAGAATTGGCTAAACAGATGACAAGACAGATATATATAGCCAGGTCAATCGAACACCAAATAATATAGCCAGGTCAAGATTTCATTTTCTAGTATAATATATTCTTACTGCCTAGATTACATCAATATATCATCAATCATCGATCAATAGAAATGACCGAGGGTAAAAAACAGTCATTTGCTAATTTTCAGAATTGGCTAATTTTCAGAATTGGCTAAACAAGTGACAATCATTTGCGACAAACATAGTTTTTTTTTAATTTATCTCTGCAATCTAACCCATGCTATCCTCATTTCAGAGTTTGGGGTTCTCTCGATAATGGTCTTTTCAGATGATGGCTTAGGTGTCACCATATTGGTTAAGCACTTGAGTGATATTGGTTAAGCAGGACGAGACAGATCATCTCAAGTTTGATTCGTGTGTAGATTTTTAAGGTAAAAATCAATGTCTACTATTCTTCTCTAAAGTCACATTATCCCAAATTCTATTACAAGTTATTATCACAAGCTGATCACAAGTTAATTGTATATGAAATATCCAAACAGAGCTACATGAACTAAGACAAACTATTGCCAATTTTCAGAATTGGCTAAACGATGACAAGAAAAAGATCGTAAAACATACGAGATGTTCGATGAAATGTTTGATAAACTGTCAGCACTGAAAATGTTCACTAAATGGTCGATAAACTAAGTACAACAGCACTCGAACACTATAAGAGAATTTTTCTTGTAACTTAAATCATCCTAAAATCAAGACTGAAATCAGCATCTGTCACCATCTATGCACGAGTGTGTCATCTAAAAACATTGGAACACCATGCTTATGTAGCATGGAAGCCGGATGCAACAAATATCATCATATATCATTCACGATTGTACAATTTCAGAAATCGGAGCATAGCATACATGAATATTTCATCGGAGCATAGTTAACCTAACAAGGTAGAGCAGGGCCGGTGAGGAAGGACACCTCACCTTCGGGGAGGGGGGAGGGGAGAGGGCGAAGGGGAGGGGGAGAGGGGGAAGGGGAGGGGGCGGGCGTACCGGGGAGGGCCGACGAGGAGGTCAAGGCCTCACCATCGGGAAGGGGGAAGAGGAGGGGAAAAAAGGGAGGGGGCGGGCGTACCGGGGAGGGCCGACGAGGAGGTCAAGGCCTCACCATCGGGAACGCGGAAGAGGAGGGGAAAGGGGAGGGGGAAAAGGCGTACTAGGGACGACCGGTGAGGAGGGCGGGCGAGAAGGGAGCCGGCGTCGCGGGAGGCCGCGAGGATTGTCGGCGAGGAAGGAGCCGGCGTCGTCGGAGGGCCATGAGGAGGGCGGCGAGGAGGGAGCCGGTGTCGTGGGAGGGTCGCGAGGAGGGCGGCGGGGACGACGAGGCGGTGGCGCCCGACCGTGGAGCCCACGAGAGGCTGCGCGACGGCGGTCGAGCTCGAGGAGGTATGGAGGAGCGGCGGTGCTCGTGGATCTCGTGCCGACGAGCTCGAGGAGGCGACGACGGCCGGTCGGCTCGACGACGAAGGCGGCGTCGGGGAGGGCCGGCGAGCTCGAGGAGAGGGATCTCGAGGACGGAGGACGAGGCGGCGCTCCGTGGAAAGGGGACGGGAGAGGGAGCCGGGGTTGGGGGAGGCGGCGGCGGCGCCCGGACGGGACTCACGGATGCGGCGCGGCAGTGCACGACGGCGGACGACGGTGACAGGGCACGGCGGCGCACGCTAGGGTTTGGCGGGCGAGAGAGGCGTCAAAATGGCTAAGTCCCGGAGGAGACGGGAGATATTTATAGGCTAAGCCTATAATATCGAGCAATGCTAACATCAGCACCACCCGGTACTACAGGGCTACCCTATAATATCGGCGGCATCGACGTCATCGGAGCTCGTAATATCGCTCCGATGACGTCGGCACGGATGAATGTCATTTTTCTTTTATTTCTTACATTTTTATTTTCTACGCTATATTGATTTTTGATCTGAAATTTGGCATGAAATTCTTTCCATTGTTTCCAACCACAAATATATTTTTTATTTATTTTTTATCATATTATGTCACTAATATATTTAAACTAGGAGATGAACTTTTATTAGTTTAACATGAATTAAATATTTCAAATAATTCTACAAAAATTACAGTAGTTTGTAATTTTCCTATAAGTTGTGTATGTCAAATATTAGTTCAAAACTAATAAGAAAACTATACATAGAAAAAAACAAAAAGAAACGTCGCTTTGCAATTAATTTGACCATTTTATTTTTGCAAAGTACAAGTTATTTTGACCTCATTTTTGGCATGACACTATTTCAACACCATTCCAACCCAAATATATTTTTTACATATTTTTCAAAAGATTTGTATGAAAAAACATATTCAAATGGGGCATGTAGTCCTAAGTGAAATGAGTTTCGGACGTAAATTCTTGTTGGTTCGACTCCTAACAGTTTTCTACTTTTCAAAAAAAAAAAACCAAAAATAACATGTGTGTATTGGAACAAGTTAGGCATTCAAATAAAAAATTGCTGTAAAATTCACAAGGGTTTTCAAAATAAAAATGTTTAAATAAATGTTAAACTTGGACCATGATTTCGTACATAGGTACGTAAAGAAAATAATATTAACTTTGGAAAACTTGTAACAACCCTAAATAATAAACATACATTTCATGTCATCATGAGCATCTGTGAAATTATTTACTTTCGTATTAAGAAGATGCACATAAAATGTCAAAGTAGCTAAAGAATAAAAGAAATGCTTAAAAAGAAATAAAATAAGAAGAAAAGTTATGTTTAATATTTTCTAATGCTTAAATATACTAAGTAAAGATTTATGAAAAATTTCCTGAGATTATTTTGCTTTGTGAAAATATTTGCAAGAAATAAACAAAACTTCTTTTGTTAATTTATCTCAGAATTTTTAATTCGAACAAATTTGGAATCTCAACCTGGTCTTAATATGAAAATGTTTAAAATACTTTGAAATACATCCCTGATTTTTCGCAGAATTTTTCGAGTGCCGGAAGTATGAATTTTAATTAGTCAAAACCCCAGGGTGTTTTTGTAAAATGACCGTGGCCCCACTATCATTCTCCTTCTTCTTCCTTCTCTCTCAGGAACCGCCTCACTACCGTACCGCCTTCCCTCCACGCTCGCACTGGCCGGCACGGCCGCGTGCCATCCCTCTCCCGCGCCACGCCGCTGTTCTCACCGCCACCTCAACCTGCTGCCCCCGGAATAAAGTCTAGGCCGGTGCTCACATCTCCTTTCTCTCCAAATTTTCCCAACACGGACACAACCGCGCCCCTCCTGGTTCCCCACCGCCCGGCCAGCTCCGGCTGTCCCCGCGAGGACCACCACCCCCAAGTTGTGCGCGTTCATCCGCTGAGTCCCTAGGAGCAAGCGGTTTCCTGGATCGGCTCACGAGTTGTGCGTATTTCGAAGATTTCCGGACAACCATCACCGCCTACCACCATTGACGCCGCAGCGAAATTGGAGCTTCACGGTGAGCCTCAAGGCCTGATTCTTCTTCCATGTTGTGTGCCATTCTATGCTACGTCTCCTAGGGCATGTAATTGTTTCATCTCTTCGACGCAGCCGTCGGAAGTCCCTTCTTCCCCACGTGCGACGGCCGGTCCGCCCTTGCCTTTACGGTGGACACATGGTTCCGGCCATCTCCACGGTTCCCTAACTCCGTGCCGCTCTTGAGCACCTCTCGTAGATGCTTGTCAACAATTTTTCCACCAATTCTTGTGCACCACAACGACCCCTAGGCCTCGCCGGAGCCGTGCGTAAGCCGTGACTCATCGCCGGCGCCTTTTCCGGCCACCCCTGCCGCCGTGGTCCTGCCTCCGCGTTTCCCCGTGTCCCGAGGCGTATTCCGAGCCACTCCACCACCCGCTTACCCCTCCGGCGCCCCTCCGCGGACCGCCGCCGCGCTCCGGCCGCCGCGGCCATGGGCGCCGTGCCCTGGCGCGGTCTAGGCCACGCGCGGGCTTCCGGGCCGAGCTGGGTCATCGGGCTGTCAGCCAGATGGGCCTGGCCTTTCGGCCCAATGGCATTATTCCCTTTTTCCGAATTTATTCAATTCCAGAATTGTTTCAAACTTCAAATATTCGTAGAAAATTCAGGAAAAATCAAAAAAATGTCAAACAAAATTCATTAGACTCCTAAAATTATTCTCTATTTAATTATGTATTCAAATACCTATTTTGAGAAATCATAATTTCATAGTTTAATTAAGTCCTTTTCTTTCGTTAAAATAACCTATTATTTTATGCTAATTATTAATTGTTTTTGAAAAATAAATTCCTTTAAAAATTAGAGATACTTGCAGACGAAAGTGTTTGTGAAAACTGTTTTCCAAAATTAAACATAAACACCGTCATTTCATGTGATCCCAAATTAATAGCTTAAGTGTTATCACATGTCGTTAAGCATTTATAATTGTTGTTTAAAAGCATGATTAGTTATTAATGCATGAACCTGATTAATTATTAGTAATGAACATGATTAATGATTAATTTTAAGTAATGACCTTGATTAAGCAATAATTAATGAGCATGATCAATTGTTACTTATTGCTTAACGAACATGATTAATTGTTAATTATTAATTGCAAAGTAATAAATTTAAGTAAGGAGTAATTGCTAATTAACGACCTTGGTTAATTCAATCGTTGCACATCATCTCATGTACATTCATGCATGCATGGTTGTGATTCGCGACGTATTGTTGGTCGACCTAGGTCTCGGCGTGATTGAGGTTCCGTCCGAGGTCGAGAAAGGAGACGGAAGCTTCGAAGTCGACCAGGCACATCGAGGAAGCTAACCCCGACTCGAATCAAGGCAAGCCCGGTGCATCCCACCTATGTTTTTAAAGTCTTTTCTTTTATTATAGTTAATGCGTCGTGATTGTGCATTAGGTTACGAGAATTTCTTGACATCCTAGATGCATGAGTAGAATTCCTATGTTACTTGTTTATCCCATGTTGGTTTTGTATCTCGGTAGTTGCTACGCTTAATTCACGGGGCTACGGTAGAAGTCGAGTGGTGCCTGAGCACGCTCGCGAGATGATACGGTCCGATCTTAAAGCATGGAGGCTTTAAGTTGATTGATGTCTCTTAAGTTGAAAGTCAAGATGAAGATGGAGATGAAATTGAGACTGGACGGTTCCTGTAGGAGAAAGGGCAAAGACGAGGTCTTGCAAGGTGGTAGCCCCGTCCGTGTCGATCAAGGACCGTACCGTTGTTGGCCCTGCTGAGCAAACGTACCGATTTACATACTCGGTGTTTATGGGGCCGGGAAGCCGATGTAACCTAATTGCCTCGGTGGTTGGACGTAGCCCATCCCCTAATTGGTTGGAGAATGAGGCGAGGCCTCATGTCTCAAAGGGAGAGGAATGGGTGGTCGCTCACGGATAACGTCGAGGACGGGTATCGCGTGGGGTCCCCGGGTTCTCGGGCGGATGGGAGACGAACCCGGCCACCGTCGGGAGTTAGCGTGAAAGGTTGTCGTATGCGACCAATGGGGTGCGTATACGCCGTGTAAATGGGTTTTCCCAGCTGGTGAAATCGATTCGAATCGCTGTCCCTCGCAAGTAATGAGTACCGCTTATTCGTCGTGTCACATCGTAGTTAATCAAGTGAAAGATGAAGGAAGATGGATGAAAGGACTGTTGTTTGGAATTTATCTTTTCCTGCAAACTTGATTGCAATAGTGATAGTCTCGCAAACCTAGAGGTAAATGAATTTAACGTGAGCTAAAATACTGAAAGTAAGGACTCAACCTTTAATTCATGTTTTTGCAAAGGAGTACACCCCACAGCCGGAAAGCTCGTGCATACTAGGCGTCGGCCTTAGCGTGCCATGTTGACGGGTCAGTCTTGCTGAGTATTAGAATACTCGGGGTTTGTTCGTTACCTTTCGGGGAACGAGTCGTACTACCACGACTTGTATGGCAGTTTTCCGGAAGAGGAGCAATGTCCGGAGGGAGGTTCCCTTCGGTGGGAACGCATCCCCATGCCGTGAAGAGAGAGGACCGTGATGTACGAAGGGTTCGGTGCATCACGTTGTTTCATTTGAAGTCTTTTGAGTTGTATAATAGAACAAGCTTCCGCTGAATACTCGTAGGATGTTAAACTTCAATAATGTTATTTTTCCGCTGCACGAATGTTTGTATTTTGAAAACCTGGTTGTATTATACCATGATGTATATATTCTGGCTTGTATGGGATGATGTTTCGTTGTAACTCGCTCGTCGAGTGTCCCTCTGTACCGATTCCCGGGTGTCCCGGAGGGGACGTCACAGCTGGTATCGGAGCGGTTCGAAGGCAACAGCACATCATTACAAGTCTATTTTCAAAACTTAACACGTTCATACGATAGACAACGAGAGAGTACGGAGCCCTATAAGGATGTAGAATAGTTAGACTTTTTACTAACTGTTCGACGTTTGGGTTTTGGGAAGTGCTAACTATTCGTCGTAGTTTTCTATACTATAGTACGTATAGTTAGTCTATCGAGCATGCATCATGTCATATTGAGTGCTATGATATGAGGTTTTGGGAATTAGACCAAGATAGTAGCGTAGTGTAGAGTTAGTTTTCCTATGGACGGTGCCGGAAGAAGTTATGCGAGTGAAATAGAAGGCAAGCAAAACTCTCCCACAGAGGCAATGGAATGAGGAAATTCAAGATCTTCATCTACAGATGATTAAAGTCAATCGGAGAGAAGGATGATCAGGTGTAGTTATCAAGGAGCCCTATGAGAGCTATGGATCTAGAAGGACAAATTAAAGATGCTCGTACGAAGGCGTACTACAAGTAACTCCGGGGTTGGAATGAGAGATAGTGCACCTCTTCTCTATACACTACTTATGCTTTGGAGCTTTAACGTATTCTACCGTTGATATCCTTATACTCTAATTTTGGATTAGTGACACTAATACCAAGTTTGTAACAGAATGGAACAAACTGGAAGAGGAAACTATCCTGAAAGCTCCCGACAAGATGTTCGAGAGCCAGCATCAACTCCGCCTACCCCGACACAAGCTATTGCCACTATATTGGAGTCTCGTGAAGAGCAACGGGAACTTCTTCAAGCAACTTGTTCAGAATACGGCCCCACAGGCCGGTGGTCAAGATCAGCATGCTCCACCGGATCAAGTTACATATTCGGATTTCCGGCTACTGGTCCACCCAATTTTTCGGATGAGGGAGATCCTCCGGAAGCAGACCATTGGTTACGTACTATCGAGTCGAAGCCGGAGCTCCTACCATGCACGAGTATCGGAAGACTATCTTTGCCGCTCAGCAACTAGAAGGATTTGTCTGGAGCATGGTGGGCTAATTACAAGGCCATGATTCCCGAAGGTCACCAAGTACTATGGCAAGAATTCACAAAGGCTTTTCGTGAACATCATATTTCCGAAGGTATCCTGAACCAAAAGCGTAAGGAGTTTCTAGCGCTGAAGCAAGGTGATATGACCGTACACTCCTATTCAAAGTTGTTCAATCGTCCGGCTCAATATGCTCCTCGGAATGTGGACACCGATGCCAAGAAGAAGGAATGCTTTAAGCAAGGACTTACTACCAAGTTACAATCCCGGCTTGTTTTGGACCGAGGAGTTAGTTTTAATGAGTTGGTAAGTGATGCTATACTCATGGAGGATGCTATTCGTGTTCATCAAGAAGAGAAGGCTAAGAAGAGAGCAGCCAAGGAACAAGGAAGCAAGGTACCCTCCAAGTATCGTCTAGTCCACACTTCGCAACAGATCGGAGATTCAAGCCTATGCCATCGGATCTCATTTCTCACCGGCCACCTCGATATCAGCAACGTGTGTTTTCCCGTTCAGCGGTCCAACAATTAGATCTATCAAGTATACGCTCCTTATCCCAAACTCCACCATCCGCTGACCATCAAAGCTATCACGGTGGTTGTCTTGGACAATTGGCTCAAGATTATGTTGCACCAACAGAGCAGAAATTGTCAACACGCCCTCAAAGGAAAGCAGTTGGTCAACGGAAGAATGCATTGAGATATGCTAAGATGAAGACTGGTCGTGTCAACTTCACCACCGCCGAAGAGATTCCAAAAGGGTCCCAAGTCATGGCTGGATTGTTCTCTATCAACCATCATGCTGCCATTATTTTATTTGACTCGGGAGCAACCCACAACTTCATCGACAAAGGATATGTTCAAAAACATCATCTTCCATCACACAAGATGACTTACCCACATCTCATATCATCGCCTGGAGGTAATATACTTGCAGATCAAAGTACTACAGAGCTACCATTGAGATTGGGTCGTAAGGATTATCCCACCTCCTTTATAGTCTTAAATGGGCAAGGATTGGATGCGATTCTTGGCATGAGATGGATGAAGTATCATAAGGCAGTATTGGATATAGATGCTTTTGCAGTTCACTCGAACTCTCCTCTCCACGGACGAGGTTGCTTTCGGTTGACTTCTTCCCAAACTATTCCTCCAATGATTTATAAGGCTATTGGTAAAAGTTTGGAAGACATTCCTATAGTCTGTGAGTACCCCGATGTTTTTCCGGAAGACTTACCGGGTTTACCGCCGATTGAGCGGTAGAGTTTAAGATGGAGTTACAGACTGGAACAGCACCAATATCAAGAAGGCCGTATCGGATGCCGCCGAATGAGCTAGCGAGTTGAAGGTGCAATTAAAGGAATTATTGGACAAGGGTTATATACGTCCAAGTTCGTCACCCTAGGGATGCCCGAGCCTTGTTCGTGAAGAAAAAGGACAAGACATTAAGGCTATGTGTGGATTATAGGCCTTTGAATGCCGTGACCATCAAGAACAAGTACCCTCTCCCGAGGATTGATATCTTGTTTGATCAATTGATGGGAGCCAAGGTCTTCTCTAAGATAGATCTTCGCTCCGGGTATCATCGGATTAAGATAAGAGCTGAAGATATACCGAAGACTGCATTTTCCACAAGGTATGGACTTTATGAGTATCCGGTGATGTCATTTGGATTGACCAATGCACCAGCACATTTCATGTATCTCATGAATTCCGTATTCATGCCTGAGCTGGACAAGTTTGTCGTGGTATTCATTGACGACATCTTGATTTATTCCAAGTCGGAAGAGGAACATGCCAACCACTTAAGAGTTGTATTGCAAAGGCTCGGGGATCATCAACTATATGCTAAGTTCAGCAAATGTGAGTTTTGGCTGAAGGAAGTGCCGTTCCTAGGACATGTGATATCAGCCGAAGGAGTGGCTGTTGACCCGACAAAGTTCAAGAAGTGTTGGATTGGGGATCACCGAAGTCTGTCTCACGGATCGGAGTTTCCTGGGATTAGCTGGTTATTATAGAAGGTTTATCCCAAACTTCTCAAAGATCGCCAAGCCAATGACTAAACTATTGGAAAAGGATAAGAAGTACGTATGGAGCAAAGAATGTGAAGAAGCTTTTCAAACGTTGAAGAAGTTGTTGACCACGGCTCCCGTACTTGCTCAGCCGGATCCGACGAAGCCTTTTGATGTGTACTTGTGATGCATCGGGAACAGGACTTGGATGTGTTCTAATGCAGGAAGGCCGCGTGATTGCATATGCGTCTCGACAACTAAGGCGTCATGAGGAACATTATCCTACGCATGATCCGGAACTGGCAGCAGTGGTACTCGCATTGAAGGGTTGGAGACACTATCTCTTGGGTAACTTGGTACATCTATACACGGACCACAAGAGTCTCAAGTACATCTTCACTCAAGCAGATCTGAATATGCGACAACGAAGATGGTTAGAACTAATCAAGGATTATGAGCTGGAAATTCACTACCACCCGGGTAAGGCAAACGTGGTAGCTGATGCCTTAAGTCGCAAAGTTCATTGCAATAATCTCATGGCTGACCTCATGATTCAAGCATCTCCACAAGGAAGTGAAGAGCCGAATCTTCGGATTATTCCGTATGGAGCATTGACAAATTTGGCTCTTATTCCTACCATTCGTGAAGAAGTGGTAGCAGCTCAACAGAAGGATGCTTGGTATGGAACACATCGAAGACGACTCCGGAAGGGTGAAGTCAAGTGTTTCCAAAAAGATGACGAAGGTGTTATCTGGTTCAAGAATAGGCTAGTAGTGCCTAAGAACTTGGAACTTCGCAAGAAGATAATGGATGAAGCCCATATGTCCAAGTATTCTATTCATCCTGGAACCAACAAGATGTATCAAGACTTGAAGAAGAGATTTTGGTGGACAAGAATGAAGCGGGAGATAGCAAGGTATGTCAACGAGTGTGATACCTGTCGACGTGTCAAAGCGAGCATTTGAAGCAAGCAGGTCCACTTCAACCTCTCGAGCATACCTGAATGGAAATGGGAAGATATCAGCATGGACTTTATTGTTGGATTACCAATGACTCCCGAAAGCACGACTCTATCCGGGTCATAGGTGACATATTGACCAAGTCATCATTTTATACCGGTACATACCAACTACAAGACCAAGCAATATGCAGATCTATATATTTCACGTATCCTATGTTTGCATGGAGTACCCAAGACCATCATCTCGGATCGAGGAGCTCAATTTGTCTCTAGATTTTGGGAACAATTGCATGAGTCGTTAGGAACGAAGTTGATTCGAAGCTCAGCGTATCACCCCCAAACAGATGGACAAACAGAAAGAATCAATCAATATCTCGAGGATATGCTTTGAGCATGTGTTTTGACATATAGTAAAGATTGGGAGAAATGTTTACCGCTGGCAGAGTTCTCATACAACAACAGCTATCAAGAGAGTGCCGGAATGTCACCGTTCCAAGCTCGTATGGACGTAGCTGTCGCACACCATTGAATTGGTCCGAAAGTGGAGAAAGAGTAATATTTGGACCGGATTTAGTGAAGGATGCTCGAAGAGAAAGTACGTCTCATTCAACAGAACCTCAAGAAAGCTAAATCTCGACGGATCGGCTATGCCGATAAAAGACGTCGAGAATTGGTATTCAAGGTTGGAGACCAAGTCTATCTTCGAGTATCTCCTACCAAAGGTGTTCAAAGGTTTGGAATCAAGGGCAAGTTAGCACCACGATACATCGGACCCTTTCCAATCCTAGAAAGATGTGGAGCTGTGGCTTATTGTTTGGAGTTGCCAACACACTTGTCGGGTATACACAAGCATATTCCACGTATCTCAACCGAAGAAGTGTTTGAAACCACCAGTGGATATACCGACAACTGAGGTGGAACGAGTTACAACCAGACTTGACGTATGACGAACGTCCGGTCAAAGTTCTCGACACCAAGGATAGAGTGACTCGACATCGGACCATCAAGTTCTACAAGATTCAATGGAGCAATCACTCGGAAGCTGAAGCTACTTCGGAACAAGAGGAGTTTCTCCGATCAAACTACCCCGAGTTCTTTAGCACCATCGTCTAGTCACTTCGATCCTGAATCTCGGGACGAGATTCCTGTAAGGGGGAGGGCTGTAACAACCCTAAATAATAAACATACATTTCATGTCATTCATCATCATGTCATCATGAGCATCTCGTGAAATTATTTACTTTCGTATTAAGAAGATGCACATAAAATGTCAAAGTAGCTAAAGAATAAAAGAAATGCTTAAAAAGAAATAAAATAAGAAGAAAAGTTATGTTTAATATTTTCTAATGCTTAAATATACTAAGTAAAGATTTATGAAAAATTTCCAGAGATTATTTTGCTTTGTGAAAATATTTGCAAGAAATAAACAAAACTTCTTTTGTTAATTTATCTCGGAATTTTTAATTCAAAAACAATTTGGAATCTCAACCTGGTCTTAATATGAAAATGTTTAAAATACTTTCAAATACATCCATGATTTTACGCAGAATTTTTCGAGTGCCGGAAGTATGAATTTTAATTAGTCAAAACCCCGAGGGTGTTTTTGTAAAATGACCGCGGCCCCACTATCATTCTCCTTCTTCTTCCTTCTCTCTCGGGAACCGCCTCACTACCGCACCGCCTTCCCTCCACGCCGCGCTGGCCGGCACGGCCGCGTGCCATCCCTCTCCCGCGCCACGCAGCTGTTCTCACCGCGACCTCAACCTCGCTGCCCCGGAATAAAGTCCGGGTCGGTGCTCACATCTCCTTTCTCTCCAAATTTTCCCCACACGGACACAACCGCGCCCCTCCCGGTTCCCCACCGCCCGGCCAGCTCCGGCTGTCCCCGCGAGGACCACCACCCCAAAGTTGTGCGCGTTCATCCGCTGAGTCCCTAGGAGCAAGCGGTTTCCGGATCGGCTCACGAGTTGTGTGTATTTCGAAGATTTCCGGACAACCATCACCGCCTACCACCATTGACGCCGCAGCGAAATTGGAGCTTCACGGTGAGCCTCAAGGCCTGATTCTTCTTCCATGTTGTGTGCCATTCTATGCTACGTCTCCTAGGGCATGTAATTGTTTCATCTCTTCGACGCTAGCGGCCGAAGTCCCTTCTTCCCCACGTGCGACGGCCGGTCCGCCCTTGCCTTTACGGTGGACACATGGTTCCGGCCATCTCCACGGTTCCCTAACTCCGTGCCGCTCTTGAGCACCTCTCGTAGATGCTCGTCAACAATTTTTCCACCAATTCTTGTGCACAACGACCCCTAGGCCTCGCCGGAGCCGTGCGCAAGCCGTGACTCATCACCGGCGCCTTTTCCGGCCACCCCCGCCGCCGTGGTCCCGCCTCCACGTTTCCCCGTGTCCCGAGGCTTATTCCAAGCCACTCCACCACCCGCTTACCCCTCCGGCGCCCCTCCGCGGACCGCCGCCACGCTCCGGCCGCCGCGGCCATGGGCGCCGTGCCCTGGCGCGGTCCGGGCCGCGCGCGGCTTCCGGCCGAGCTGGGTCGTTGGGCTATCAGCCAGATGGGCCTGGCCTTTCGGCCCAATGGCATTATTCCCTTTTTCCGAATTTATTCAATTCCGAATTGTTTCAAACTTCAAATATTCGTAGAAAATTCAGGAAAAATCAAAAAAATGTCAAACAAAATTCATTAGACTCCTAAAATTATTCTCTATTTAATTATGTATTCAAATACCTATTTTGAGAAATCATAATTTCATAGTTTAATTAAGTCCTTTTCTTTCGTTAAAATAACCTATTACTTTATGCTAATTATTAATTGTTTTTGAAAAATAAATTCCTTTAAAAATTAGAGATACTGCAGACGAAAGTGTTTGTGAAAACTGTTTTCCAAAATTAAACATAAACACCGTCATTTCATGTGATCCTAAATTAATAGCTTAAGTGTTATCACATGTCGTTAAGCATTTATAATTGTTGTTTAAAAGCATGATTAGTTATTAATGCATGAACCTGATTAATTATTAGTAATGAACATGATTAATGATTAATTTTAAGTGATGACCTTGATTAAGCAATAATTAATGAGCATGATCAATTGTTACTTATTGCTTAACGAACATGATTAATTGTTAATTATTAATTGCAAAGTAATAAATTTAAGTAAGGAGTAATTGCTAATTAACGACCTTGGTTAATTCAATCGTTGCACATCATCTCATGTACATTCATGCATGCATGGTTGTGATTCGCGACGTTGAGGTTCCGTCCGAGGTCGAGAAAGGAGACGGAAGCTTCGAAGTCGACCAGGCACATCGAGGAAGCTAACCCCGACTCGAATCAAGGCAAGCCCGGTGCATCCCACCTATGTTTTTAAAGTATTTTCTTTTATCACAGTTAATGCGTCGTGATTGTGCATTAGGTTACAGGAATTTCTTGACACCCTAGATGCATGAGTAGAATTCCTATGTTACTTGTTTATCCCATGTTGGTTTTGTATCTCGGTAGTTGCTACGCTTAATTCACGGGGCTACGGTAGAAGTCGAGTGCTGCTTGAGCACGCTCGTGAGATGATATGGTCCGATCTTAAAGCATGGAGGCTTTAAGTTGATTGATGTCTTTTAAGTTGAAAGTAAAGATGAAGATGGAGATGAAATTGAGACCGGACGGGTCCTGTAGGAGAAAGGGCAAAGACGAGGTCTTGCAAGGTGGTAGCCCGTCCGTGTCGATCAAGGACCGTACCGTTGTTGGCCCTGCTGAGCAAGTATTGAACGTACCGATTTACATACTCGTGTTTATGGGGCCGGGAAGCCGATGTAACCTAATTGCCTCGGTGGTTGGACGTAGCCCATCCCCTAATTGGCTGGAGAATGAGGCGAGGCCTCATGTCTCAAAGGGAGAGGAATGGGTGGTCGCGCACGGATAACGTCGAGGACGGGTATCGCGTGGGGTCCCCGGGTTCTCGAGCGGATGGGAGACGAACCCGGCCACCGTCGGGAGTTAGCGTGAAAGGTTGTCGTATGCGACCAATGGGGTGCGTATACGCTGTGTAAACAGGTTTTCCCAGCTGGTGAAATCGATTCGAATCGCTGTCCTCGCAGTAATGAGTACCGCTTGTTCGCGTGTCACATCGTAGTTAATCAAGTGAAAGATGAAGGAAGATGGATGAAAGGACTCGTTGTTTGGAATTTATCTTTTCCTGCAAACTTGATTGCAATAGTGATAGTCTCGCAAACCTAGAGGTAAATGAATTTAATGTGAGCTAAAATACCGAAAGTAAGGACTCAACCTTTAACTCGTTGTTTTCGCAAAGGAGTACACCCCACAGCCGTAAAGCTCGTGCATACTAGGCGTCGGCCTTAGCTTGCCATGTTGACGGGTCAGTCTTGCTGAGTATTAGAATACTCGGGGTTTGTTCGTTACCTTTCGGGGAACGAGTCGTACTACCACGACTTGTATGGCAGTTTTCCGGAAGAGGAGCAATGACCGGAGGGAGGTTCCCTTCGGTGGGAACGCATCCCCACGTCGTGAAGAGAGAGGACCGTGATGTACGAAGGGCTCGAGTGCATCACGTTGTTTCGTTTGAAGTTTTTGAGTTGTATAATAGAACAAGCTTCCGCTGAATACTCATAGGATGTTAAACTTCAATAATGTTATTTTTCCGCTGCACGAATGTTTGTATTTTGAAAACCTGGTTGTATTATACCATGATGTATATATTCTGGCTTGTATGGGATGATGTTTCTGTTGTAACTCGCTTCGTCGAGTGTCCCTCTCGTACCGATTCCCGGGTGTCCCGGAGGGGATGTCACAAAACTAACTCTCCTACGTGATAGGTATGAATTTTAGAAAATTTTAGAAAACAAATTGCTGAATTTGGACAATATTTGACTAATATAAACAAGTTTGAAAAATTAAATACGAATTAAAAGAAGAAAAGAGACTTATCTCGACGAACAAGTGCATGAACTAGGGCCAACATGTGGGGCCCACGTGTCATTGAAGTAGGGGCAGTGGTTTTGGAATTCATTTGAGTTATTATGAATTCATTTGAGTTATTATGAATCAAAATATTTTAAAAAAAATAAATTATTTTTAAATTTTAATTTTCAAGATTTTAGTTTGTTTTACTTTTTATTATTTTAATTATTTTTAACTACTTTATTATTTTTTTGGGCCTTTTGAATTCAATTAGTTTATTATTAATTATTTTGAATTATTTTCATTTATTTGAATTATTCTGAATTATTTTCATTTATTTTGATTTATTTTTTATTATTCTGAGTTTTTTCATTTATTTTTTATTACTCTGAGTTGTTTTCATTTTTTCTAAATTATTTTTAGTTTATTTTTATTTTTTTGTATTATTTTTTAATTATTCTGATTTTTTAATTTATTTTAAATAACTTAGAATTAATTTAATTTAGTTAGGTCGGACCACTGTAATAGCGGTCTGACGTCACCGCTCGCTATTACAGAGCTACTACTGCCCGAGCGGATGTGGTTTAGTACCACATCACCCACATAGCGGCGCGTCGCCCTATTTATAAGGGCGCCGCGCTAGCCCATTCGATCTCCTCCGAAACTTGTTGGGCTGCTGTTTGTGGCCTGTTTGATCTGATGGGCTTTGTTGGTCCTCGGACCCGTGAAGTTGGGCCACTTATGAACCGGTTTGAGCCCGAGTTATGGGCTTGGTACCAAATTTTTTTTAATTTTCGAATGATGAGAAGATTAAATAAAATATATATATAATAAGAAAAATTAATAAGGATAAAATATATAAATAATAAGAAAAATTAATAAGGAACACATAGTAAGAAAATAAATAAAAAATACAATAAAAATGTGGTTATATGTATATCAATATAATGAGAAGATTAAATAAAATATATAACTAAGAAGAAAATATAATAAGGAACACATAGTAAGGAAATAAATTAAAAAATAATAAAAATATGATTATATGCATATCAATATAATAAGAAGATTAAATAAAATATTATATTAATATGAATAAAAGTGGATAAAAAATTTAAATTACGTAATAATTTTTTAATTAGAATAACCAACAATCTTAATTAATTCATGGCCCACATATGTTATATGAATATATCAATAAAGTGGATAATAAAATACAAATTGCATTTAATTAAAATTCCATGATATGTCACAAATACCAATTTTTTTTAATTTCCGAATAATGATAAGACTAAATAAAATATATAATTAAAAAGAAAATTAATAAGGAACACATAGTAAGAAAATAAATTAAAAATAATAAAAATATGATTATATGCAAATCAATATAATGAGAAGATTAAATAAAATATTATATTAATATGAATAGAAGTGGATAAAAAAATCTAAATTACGTAATAATTTTTTAATTAGAATAACCAACAATCTTAATTAAGTCATGGCCCACATATATTATATGAATATATCAATAAAGTGGATAATAAAATACAAATTGCATTTAATTAAAATTCCATGATATGTCACAAATACTAATTAGACATTACACCACAATACTATATATCAGCCATTAACCAACTTTCCGTTACGTTCATCGTCATCAGCATGCATGTATGGTGCCACCGATGTATAACCGAGCTGTGTTTGAATGAGTTTTAACTTTTTCATGTCTGCAAAGAGGGAGACCTCGTCAAACCGATTGTGGCCTACATTATTGAGGAAAACAAGAGTGAAGCCATATTCATCTACCTCAACACCTTGCGGATGCTTGACCAATTGACACTTAAATATGGGTATCCGTACGGTAGTCCCATAGGTGAGTTCCCAAATTTCTTCAATATACCCATAATAGGTGTTCTCTTTCAAGGTGTTGTCCTGTGTTGTTACACTAATACCACTATTTTGATTCTGACTCTTCCTGTCCTTTTCTCTAGTGTAAAATGTAAAACCATTAATATCATAGCCTTGCCATGTTGTAACTAATCGTTGCGGACCTCTAGCCAATAGATGCATTGTCTTTTCATCCCTTGTTTCACCAATTGGAATGTTTTGATCCTTCAACCACCCCGTAAAAGTTTTTTTGTGCTCTCTCATGATCCAATCGTCGGTGCAATTTTCATTTTCTGCACGTAGTTGCTCTAAGTGTTGCTTGGATGTATGGCTCAACAAGTTGTAACTCGCTGCAGGAGGCTGAAATGTGCTTGACTCACCAATTGATAGTTCTCGTTGTTATATGTTTTCTTTCCTGTGGTTCCTTGACCGAAAATTCTTCCTTCATGGCGTGATTTCGGTAGACCAATTGTTTTTCCATCTTGATTGTAATCATTGTAAAACTCAAGAACCTCTTCAGTCGTATATCCCTCTATCATGGAACCCTTAGGGTGAGCCCGGTTGCGAACATGTCCCTTCATAATGGACATAAAGCGCTCATACGGAAACATATGATGCAAGTAAGCATGGCCAAGAACAATAATCCGATCAGCTAAGTGAATCATGTAGTGCTCTATCAAATCAAAGAAAGACAAGTGGCATACATATCTCTAGTTGGCACATTGTCTCTATCATCTCTTTACGTATCGTGTCAAGCTCGGGAAGGCTTATCACCTTCTTAGATATTGAATTCCAAAAATGACACATCCGAATGATAGCTAACTTGATATGAGGCTGCTTAACAACCCTAATTGCGATCATGCGAAACAACGAAAGCATCATATGACACTCATGTGTGTTGTAGCCACTTATCTTCAAGTCACTCATTGATACGAGCTTCTTTATGTTTGAACAGAAACCCGTGGGGACTTTTATCCCTCGCAGACACTTGCAAAATGCCGTTTTCTCCTCGATGGTTAGGTTCCAACAAGCTGGTGGAAGGTAATACTTCCCATTCCCTCTTGGCTTAGGGTGAAGCCCATGCTTTATATTTAACTTCTCTAGGTCTCTTCGTGCCCGCGATCCATCCTTTGTCTTACCGGAATGTCCATAAAACTGCCATTGCAATTGTCAAAGACACCCTTTCCGACATGCATAGGGTCTGTGGCATGGGCGATCTCCAATTCTTTCCAATAACTTAAATACCGATGAAAGATCGATTGTTTTTTAAACGGCACGCCCGTATCAGCAATGTTTCCTTTCTTTCCCTTCTTCTTTTTCCCATAGGTATATTTGATATTTCTCACCATTTCGAAAACAAATTGACCGTCTCGAAGTTTAGGAGTCAACTCTGTCTCAACTGTTCCATCAAATTCATCTGTCTTTTGACGATATTGGTGCCTTTTTGCTAACCATCTTCGATGTTTTACATACACCAACTTACGCGAGAAAGGAAGGTACAACGATGCAGTCTGGTCCACACACGTTGAACATGTTGTCTTCCCTTTGATCTGCCCATTGAGATCCGTGCGTGTCGGGTTATCACCGACGGTGCAAAGAAAGATGGCGTGCAGGGTGAACTCTTCCTCGTCTCGTACGCATCATAAACCTTCATGTCTTCCATCGGTGGTTCAAGAAAGACATCAATATCAATTCCAGTTTGTTTCGGACCAGAAATCGGTGTAGTTAGTAGAAGGTACTTCCTCTTGTGGCACAACCATGAAGGAATATATATTGTAGAAGCAACAAATCATCGGCCAAGTATCGTGCGGGTTTGTCATCTCTCCGAAAGGATTCATTCCATCTGTACTTAAGACCATTCTTAGATTCCTCTTTTCGACGCAAAATCAGGATGGTTAATGTCAAAGTTCTTCCACTGTCGAGCGTCGGCGAGGTGACGAATCATCCCATCCTTCTTGCGCCCGTCAACATCATCGTGCCATGTCATGAGTTTAGCGTCTCTACTATTGGCAAAAAGACGCTTCAAGCGATCGATTATCGGAAGGTACCACATCACAAGGGCTGGCACTTTTCTTTCATCAACCACATCTTCTTGCACATCATGAGGAACACGATCAGTATTGGTATCCGGACCATCCGTGTGACTTGATGTCGTTGCATATTCGTGCTACTTTCGTCCTCACCGTACGCTCGTCGTGGTGAGCTCTTGCTCTTATCACCTCTTCAACGTGGTCACCTTGTCCATGAGGTCCTATTTCGCCGTGTTTTATCCAGATATAGTAGTCCTTGATAAATCCTTTCTCCAACAAGTGCTCACGAATAGTCTCGGTGTCTCAAACATAAACATGTTCTTGCAACGGGTACAAGGACAATAGATATATTGTGTACCCCTTCTTCTTGCGTGTCGCTTCGCTTGTTCAACGAAACCCGTGACCTTTTGGAAATATACAACAAGCATCACCACCCCCACCAGTGTACATCCAAGATCGATCTTCCATCTTTCTATACACATGTATCGTAAATAAAGAAATGAATAATAATTAAAAACTAAGTCAAAATGGAATTATATGCTAAAAAGCAAAAGTAGTTACACGAGAATATTACATACCATAGTTACGTGTGATTTAAAAGTTAATAATAAAATCTCTACATAAGTTATTATAAAAAAAGATTTATGAATAAAACATAAATCCCAAACTAGGTCTAGATCCAACACTAGATCCCTACATATAAAAGCCTACATATTGTATGGAGAGGATAAGTTTAAGTACTAAACACCCTATGATATACATGAGGAGCACTAACCATGCCATTTATAGGTAAAAAAATAGATCCAAACCCTAGAAAAAGTAACCATAAAAAAAGATACTAAAACTATGGTTAAACACAAAATAAATACATGGAACGGTATGGATTTACCTCCTAGGACAATATCCTTCCAAAAAAAACAGGTTCAAAACCTTCCCCCTTCTTTTTGGCTTTTTCCGCCCTCCGTACGGACAACTCGTCCGTGAGCTCGCGAAACAGAGCTCCTGTCGGGAGGAAGGGGACGACTTTATACACTCGTTGCCTTCAATAGCGGGCCCGATGACGTCACCAAGGAGACGATATTACAAGAACCCTGTAATAACGGTCGAGGTGACGTCACCGACGACCGCTATTGCTGGCTGTCCCGATAATAGCGGCCTCCAGTGACGTCATTGGGCGCCCGCTATTACCGGCTCACCCAGTAATAGCGGACGACAGGTGACGTCACCAGCGACCGCTATTACTCGTGTGACCCCCATCTGTAATAGCGTTGCGGCTGATGACGTCACCTGCACCCGTTATTGCAGGGGTCTCTCGTAATAGCGTTACACCCCGATGACGTCAGCGATGGCACCCAACAATAGCTTTTTTCTGTGTGCCCGCTATTGCTGGAAAATGCTCCCTGATATTGCTGGCTCTTTCTGTAGTAGTGTGGAGAGCACACCAGTGCAATGCCGTAGCTTGTACACTACTGGTCCTTGATTAAATTGTTAACACCAATCATGGTGATGTGGGATGGAAGCTGCGCACATCACCGGCAGCCTCTGCGAAGAGAGGACCAGGACTCTCCTGGACATCGACAACTTCACCTTATTGGTATAATCGAATAATTAACCAGCGTGCATCGTGGGAAGCCACCGGCCGGATTGCCGCTGTTCTAACCATTACCCGGAGCTCGTCTGCCGGGCATTATCTCACGCGGCCATATGCCGTTGCTGTGGCTACAACGGGTGTCGGTGTACCTTAAGCGATGTCGGTCGCCTTGACTTTGCCATCAGAGATTATAAGAGCTGAGATCGGAGGAGCTCGGGTCTTACGCCAGGTTGCAGGAAATCTTTGCTTCAATTTGTTTGCTCCATCAATCTCCCATGCCACAATACAGCTAGGATTGTTGTCCTACACATGTGCAGCCTAAGATGGGTACACTACAAGAAACTAAGCTTATAGATACGTTTCCCTTGTTACGCTTTAGAAAACGTGTCTATGCAATGCACCGCCGGCCCGTAGCTATGCTTCTTGATGCGTTCTGCAAAAACGCCTCAGGACGCGGCCCGTAGCTACGCTCTTAATACGTTCTGCAAAAACGCCTCAAGTCCAACGTTGGTAATTAATAATACGACCCATGTATTGAAAACCATTAAAGAAAATCACAGAAATTATTTCTTTAGTCGACCCTAACTGCCCCTTGTCTTCTAGGTTTTCCCAACCCCGTCGCTCTCGATCTTGCGGCAGCCGCCGGGCAAATCTTCTTTTCCCCTGTGCTTATCACCGGTGTTAGCAGAGAACTCCTAGTTACCACTCCTGCACCTCCATCGTCGTAGTCTCCGGCGACTTCCCCAAAGTGACGAAGGTACCCAATTTCTATCCGACAATCCCTCCGTCTACATTGGGGTCCTTTGGTTCCTCGATCTGACTTTGTCCGCTCGTATGTATTGTGTGCAGCACGAACTGGTGCATGAGGTGATTTACTGGTTGCATTATTGGAGAGCTCCTTGGGTGAAGATCCGGTTCGTGTCCATTTTGTTCTTTTGCAAACCGTCAAGGTACTCCTCTACAGTTTCTAGTAAATATAATCTTTTTTCTGTGAAAGAGTAATAACATAGTCTATTCCAAATCCTTTCGTTTGGCTTATCATCCTACGGAACTTTTTAATTCACGTCAAGACATCTTTGTTTCTAGATCGTCCTCAACCCTATCTGAAAAACATTCACAATTGAAATGTGATTGTGTTTTCCCTTTTTCTTGAGCAATTTTGACTCTTCTCCAAATGGATTGTCCAGGGTCCGGCCTTCTTATTATTTTGTGAGATGTTAATCATTTTTGTTTTGCAGCAGGAACTCTGCAAGCCTACAACAATTGATTTTTTCCCGTGCAATGTCCGAATCAATTAACCTAACTTTATTTTTATTGTTTGTCGGGACCGTTCTGGACATTGAATGGAAGATAGTGGAGGCATTCTACAAATCTGCAATTCATTCGTCCGAAGAAAGCTCATAGATGACTGAGGCTTAGAGATAGATTATCTGTTCTAGGAAATTTTGAATGTAACATTTGTATGTAAGTAGATTTTTAGCTGCCCGTCGATGAGACTAGGATCCTGTAAATGAAGCAATGGGTTATTTTCTTGTGTCATTTTAAAATTGTATATTTCATTTGTCACAAAAAAGTTATAGAAAGTGCATTTATATCCTAATATGGGAACGGCAATGAAATTTAATATTTCTTTCTTTCTAAAACTATTTTTTAAAAGAATGTAAGTCATTAATGTCAAAGCGTACCTACTTGTGTAGACACGCATCAAACGTGTCGGATAAGCATCTCGACTCTTTTAGACACACTTTCTTAAAGCGTAGCTATAAATCTTGACACGGTCCATGGGGAGACGCTCCGGACACGCTTCACTAAAGTGTGTCTACTGATGTGTTGAGACGAAGGAAAGTGTGTCTACCTAAGGGATAAAGCGTATCTATAGACGATTTTTCTTGTAGTGGTATATGTGAAAAAAGATTGTCATGAAGGAATTGGTGGACACATCATCGTTTAGAGACATATTGAGGAGAAAAGTCCAGTTTCCTTAATCATTTCTTTAATTTCCTACGCAGGAGTCCATAGATAGCAAGATTAAGAGGATGACTCGACGAATCTCTCTTGATATGGACGGTTAGATGCATGATTAATAGATGGTTGAATGTTTTGCTTTTTCGTGGAAATTTATATGGATTTTGTCGGATTAAACAAGCCACATATTCTATATGAAAATATGTTGTACTAATTTTGATGGCGGTGGGAAACTTATTGTAGCAAAGTTGGTTAGGTTTCTTGTGGTAGAATGAACCCTGGATTCAAATATCATATGTGACATGGGCGTTGCAGTTACAATCTCAATTAGTGGATATCTAGTTACTCACATAGATTTATTAGGCTAATCAAGTCTCTTGACACCACTAGATCTTGATCCAACCGTTGCGCTGATCGGAACATTGGTACGTCGATCGGCACAAGTAAAGCTTTTGCGTCGATCGACACCGGAGCGTGCCGATCGAAACCCACACAACTAACAACTTCAACAATAGTAGCTTAATTAGATCTTTACTATTAATACTATTTAATTGCCATTAGTCTATGTGGATTTGATTAAACCTTGGAATACTATAAGGAAAAAAGTGTTACAATGTACACCGTCCTCTTGCGGTATATAAGTGGGTGCGTAGATACGACCAAAACCCTAATTCTAGCGTCGTTGATGGTGTACTAATGTAGGATTGAATTGTATTAGTATCTAGTTGTTCCACTTTCTTTTTTCTTGTTTCTTTTGTGCATATATCCTATTGAGTGCAACTAAATAGGTATGGACGGTCCTAAGCCAAATAAACCCTATGATTACATCGATGATCCGGAAAGGATTTTTGCAAGAAGAGGAGCATTGAGAAGAAAAGCAAGTCACATGGAGATCTAGTTGGAGAAGGAGCTAGCCTTGATCCACGAGCATTGTTTATGATTGAAGACCCAGGAGAATAAGAGGAAGAAGTAGCCGACATGATTGGAGACCAATCGCCACCGAAATTGCCAATGGTTGATCATTTCAGGCTCCCGCTAGCAAATGTTGTCAATACGGATTACAATGACGGCCACGATCATCAACCATATCAGTTGGATAGATATGTTAGAATAGTAGCGCAACGATCGTTCACTGGTTTTGAATATCCTAATCAACATTTGCAGCACTTCTTGGAAGTTTGCAGCACCTTCAAAATCACAGGATTGAATGACGACGATGTGCAAGTGCGATGGTTCCCCTTTTCTCTAGTTAGGCGTCCTAAACAGTGGTACAATGGATTGGCCAATGCAACAAAGACCACTTGGAACATGTTAGCAGCTAAATTTCGAGCCAAGTATTTTCCTCCTGGCAGGACATAAGCTAAGAAGATTAGAATCCTAAGATTCACTCAACATGTTGATGAGAGCATTGGAGAAGCTTGGGAGAGATACAATGAATATATGGATTCTTGCCCTCATCACGGTCTTTCAAGGGGAGAAATTGTTGAGAGATTCTACATAGGATCAAATCACATATCTTATCAACACTTAGATACTTCAGTTGGAGCTTCGTTCATGTCAAAAACTCCTACTCAAGCTAATGAATTGATCAAGTTATTAGTGCAAAATCAGTCTTGGGATAGTGAGATAAGCACGAAAAAGTGGAGCCTTCAACCTTTAAAAGGAGTGACGAAGAGTGTGATTGAGAGAGCCCGTGAGGAATTGATCATCCATCGTTTCGACGTAATACAAAGAAGGTTGGATAATAGTCTTCACATCCCCGAGGAAGAATCGATTACGCTCACCGAGTCATGCTCGTACATGTAAACAAGTGTGGAGAATTTGGCCATGTAAGCACGGATTGCCCGGAGGATTTCAAGAAGCTAAATTATATGAAGAGCACAAGATGGAAGGCCCATATCAGCAACAAAGGAGTACTTTTACTCCTGGTTTGTCCATGCAAAATGCCATCCCGCTTCGTCTCCAATGTCAAGAGTTCTTCCAAGCTCAAGAGAAGATCAATAAGGATAATCAGGACAAGTTTAAAGAAATTGATTGTGCACTTGAGGGAATTAATGATAAGGTGATAGAAATTGGGAGCTCCAATCAACAAATTTGGAAGCATACCAAGATTTTGGAGCAACATATGAGACAAGTGTCGCAGGCTGTTAGAGCTGATGATGAGGCTATTCCTGGTAATACCACGTCCGTAGAGCAGCTGAAAGTGATATCAACAAGGTCAAGGAAGCAAACAGAGGATCTTGAATACCCTCGCTGGAGCGAGGAAGCCTCGTGCCGATGAGCACAATGCTGGTGCCGATCGGCACGACGATACTGCAGGTGCCGATGTCACGATGAGGATGTTGATCTCTCCGGTCTAAAGATGGACATGGAATCTCAGGAGCATGGACCTGCTACATTCCTGGACATACAATTGCTGACTAAAATAGAGAGAGTGCGATAGTACGATGAGCAATTCACCAGGTTCATCAATATAATGAAGAAGCTTTACATCAATGTCCCATTCCTTGATGCCATTCAAGTGTCTACATATGCCAAGCATATAACGGACATGATGCAAAACAAGAAGTCATTAGCTTCCGAGGAGGTTGTGAAGCTGACCAAGGAGCTCACGACGATACTTAATGACATTACAGCCGAGAAGAAGCCGGACCCCGGATCACCTAGTATCCGGTGCCTAATTGGAACTCAAATATTTGACAAGTACTTGTGCGATGTTGGAGCAATTGTAAGTGTCATGCCCAGTTATATATTCGAAGTCGCAATTTGCCCGAATTAGAGCCTACGAGTATGTGCTTAGAATTAGCTGAGAATATGCCTGTTCAAATTGGAGATCACATCATCCCTGTGGATTTTATTGTGATGGACATGGATAAGAGGACGAAGACTCCATTGATTCTAGGCAGACTCTTCTTGAGAACAACAAAGGCCAAAGGCCAACAATGATGTTGGGTGCGGAAAAATAAGCTTTGAGATAAGTGGAGCACCCTATACATTCAAATTTTGCCCCAAAGGAGAAGAGGGTCATGCTATTCGGGTGGTTGCGAGATACAAGTCACCATGGCATAGAAAGATCGTGGCTGGAGGGAACACAAGGAAAGGACATCCATTATAAGACCTAAGGAAAGAGACAACCTTGTAGTGCTGCAACTTTGCCACCCATATAGAAGCCTTAAGGAGTGATTGATTATGGGGAGGTGAAACTCTATGACCTCTAAATAACTAGAGCACTTCTTAGGAGGCAACCCAATAGTTTGAGAGATGCATAGATCGTTTAGTGCTTACGGGAGGGCAACCTGGTATTTTTAATTTAGCAAAGATAGTGCTGGCCGGGAGGGCAACCTGGTATTTTTAAATTACTTGCTTGTAATAAAGAATAATTCTCCCGAAATAAATAAATGTTAGAAAAAGTGTGTGCTTAATTTTAGTGTGCTTCTGCGTTGTCTGTTTACCTATGCAAATTATAGTATACACATTGTGAACTAACAGTGCAGGAAAAGAAAACAAAGAAAAAAATGAATAAATAGAAGAAACTCATTGATGTGTCATCGGCACGGTCACGCGCCGATCGGCACCAGAGACCTTGTACCAAAGAAGTGAAGCTGATGATGCCCTAGATGGTGGAAAATCCAAGGGGTGCTTAGAAATAATTAGCACTAAGTTTTAAGAAAGGGAAACATATCGAAGGTAAATAAAAAAATTCCTTAAAATATTTTATGTGCACAAAAATGTGTTGCATGTTGCAGGAAAATTAGGAACTTGATTATCTGCCAAAGAACATAGGGATGTGCATGAGGAAGGACCAGGTGGATCGGCACCACATTGTGCTCATCGACACTCGTATACGACAAGATCCTCTAGACGCATCCACGCTATAGGATTTTTTTTTATAAAAAAAGACAGAAGAATCAGAGATACAGGTGACATGCAGGATGGAGACGCAAAACATGGCATAGGGGCATATGTGCCGACCGGCACCTTAGTCTAAATGCCCCTGCAGGCGACTAGAACAGGTGCGCGTTGGGAAAAGCAGACCTGGCTGACAGACATGCAACTGTGTGGAGAAGAGGGGGCACTGACCAGGCAAGATCTAAAAAGATGTTGACTGTGCCGATTGGCACACCTCCCGGCCAATTGACACAATCAACAATGTTGCAGATTCAGGGCTGTCCCCCTATGGGCTGGCATGGTGTACCGGGAGGATGTATGGTGCTATAGTGGTCAAAAACATTGAGATGGGCGATCGACAGGAAGGGAATTTGAATCAACATGGTTGGTTCCTTCCCCTGGATGGCTTGACCACTATCAAAGGAGGGCCTTGACGCCCCATTCCCGCACAACACTCCATTTACTCCTCCACTTTCCCGCTTCCAACATTTTCACACACGTCTTCGTTTTCACAGGAGATGGACAGTTTTCACTCTTCCATCCACAACGTCAGCAAGAGGGTGCGCCGGCGCATGAACTTATGTAGCACCGATGACTCCGATGGCGATTCGTCCGCAAAGGGGAGTTCCGCCTCCTACGACAACTGGGCGGCAGGAGAGGTGGATATGATGTCCGCCGGTTCGCCGGGGACGACTACTCCATCCACCACCGGAGCGTCATCCCCAACGTTCTCCCTCCAAGGGAGTGCACAAGGAGCCGGACGGCCGTGGCAAATGCGGTGGCACGAGGTGAGACGTCCTCTCAACCGTCGGCATACATGTCGCGCTTGGTTGATGAGGGCTTCACTCTCACTAGCGGGGATGAGCAGCGGTGGTACGACACTATGAAGGGGAAGCTCGACCCCAACTTCGACTTCGACAAGCACTCTGTTGTCGCCTGTGAGGATGCTAGAGCCACCCACTCTCCGATAGGATCCCCTTTTACTATCCTCTAATCCAAGGTTGTTAGCTGCAACGGGAAACCACCGCTGCCCGTAACATCGCCCACCAAAGAGGGTCTCACTGCCACTGCATGCTCGCCCGAGCCGCGTGTTCATCGGGGTCGCACAATCATTGGTGCTGAAGCAGAGGGAGAGCGGCAGAGCACGTGCCCCGAGGTTGCTGGTGCCGGCTCCAACCGCCACCGCTACCTTGACTGGCGGATCCCATGCTCGTGGTCGCCACCTCCACGTGAACGGGTGTCGCCGAGGACGGGGAGGACGGGCGTCATCTGTACGTCAGATGGGGAAGCTAGCTAGGGAGGAGGGGTGCCGCCCACGCGCCGGAGGGGAGTTGGACCGGGAGGAGGGGCACCGGAGGGGAGCTGGCCGGGGAGGAGGGGTTCCACCCGCTCGTTGGCTGGGTAGGAGGTGGTTGTGGCGGCTACGGCATAGATGAGGAAAACGAGGCTGGACTGAGGGACTTTTATAGAGTTTGGTCTTCTTTTTATAGGTGCCAAATAGTTAGTGGGCTGGATAAACTGGTGAACTGATTAACAGCAGTGAATCATCCATCGGCCGCCTCTACAAATTGGACCTCATTTGTAACGGGTCCCATGGGATGATCCACCCCTACTAATTGATTTTTTGCGGCGGTTTAACTTGGAATCGCAGTTTTAAGCACTATAATGGCGGGGAAATTTTAGCCCCCGCTGTTTAGTTTGGGCTGCGCCGTTATAGTGCTCATTTCTTGTAGTGCGATTTGGGCATGTGGTTTAAGTAAGATCCACCTTATCCTGGCATGATCGCTCTTCCAAATCTCTTCCACATTAGAGTGGGAAGAATTCCTGAGGATGAGAATCCAACGTGTGCGTAGGATTGAGCTTGGCTACACTGAACCAGGATGAGGATCCCAGGATTCAGAAGGGAAAATTTTGTGAGAGGCTAAATTAAATTTCCTCATCTGAGAGAGGACATCACCAGCATGCTTGAAGCATGACCTCTGGATTAGGATCCAAGCGCTGGCATCGAGAGTTTGCACGTTTGCATTGAAATACCCATGTGCACTTAAAATTTCCCCTTCTTGCACTTATGCCAATAAGCAAATATGTCTTCTCTTATTATATCATCCCTTGGTGAAAACTTTAGAACTATATCTTTCCTTGAATCGTTTTTTTATTACGTTTAGCATACAAAATGTTAAGCAAGTAAAAAAAAATCTATAGGACAAATTAAGTGGGATCGGCAGCTGAATTATTATTGTTGTTTATTCTAGTTTATTACCTAACCGCTGAGCCCAACAGAAAATTGAATTGGATATAAAGTTTTGTAACCTTTCAAAATTTTTGTGTTGCCTAGGTCCAAATTGCACAAATTGAATTAAAGCTGGTTTTGCTAAATGTTAGAGTAACGTAGATTGATATATGCACAATAAGGATCAAACTTGGGAAAAAGAAAAGAAAATGTTTCAGGAACCTATAATGTACAAGGCAATTAGTAGTACAAACTGTGAACGTCAGATAAAGCTCTTTGCCTAACTTCACAGCCCAGCAATAAATTGAATTCGATATATGGGCTGATATAGCAAAGATGGTACAAATCTTTAAAATGATAAAACGTTGTAGCAACATATGATGCATAAGAATCCAAGAAATAAGAGTAAAGAATCTTATTATGAAACATGGACCGTGGACATTTGTTTTATTCGCACTAGTGCAATACATATAATAAGCTTTACAAACAAGGAGATCTGAGATACAAACTAGATGGATTTATATTACAAGGCAAATTTCACTACCTCGATAGGTGAAGTTTATTTATCGCAAACTGGATACTTGTTTCCTAAATGGATAATTCCATTTTATAGTTGTGGATAGTACAGATCTTTGACCCCATCATGGTTTAATCCCGTTGTTGCGAATGATCCTGCGGTACTGATCAACAGATATGTCATGGTGGGAATCTGTAGTTGTAGAAGTCATTGGGGTGTTGGCTGTGACAGCATCTGCCGAACCAGTGTTTGTGCTTTCAGAGTTGCTGTTCACATTCCCTGCATCAGTGTTGCTTATCGCCTGTCCTGATAAACCACTAAGTGATGGACTTACTCCAGTCATGACTAGCTTCCTTTCTTCCTTCAGTCCTTTGCGAGAAAGTATCCCTTTGTTGTTGTATGCTCCACCCTCCACAGCATTGCAGGAGAACATAATTACCATGCCAAGTGCTAAAATGATGATATGTGCCTTCCTCATGCCCTCGTTTGCTGAATACATATAGGTAAAGTTCAGAAGAATTAGTTATCTGAATTTTTGAAGTCAAGGAAACTGAAAGATAAAATATCTATTAAAGTATACGCAAATGAAAGCTTGTGTATCAAAAATAATGCAGTGAAAGAGTACTCCTCCGAATATAATATAACCAGGTACACAAAATACTACAAAAGATTAGACACACTCAACTATGTGAATCGGGTGCATGCATTTAGTTTTAAATCATCACAACTAAAACTGTGGTGTTATCAAGTGCTGTTGATGAATCATCATGCAATAAACTAGTGAAACAATATACACATCTGAAAACATCAATAAATAAGTACATGTATAAGTTCCTGTTGGATCCTCAAAGGTAGGTTTAGTATATTATTTGAACAATTTAATGTCTCATTTAAATTAGATTGTTCGATTGATCTACTGATATTATTAGAATAGTGACTGGAATCACAATTATGGAACATGAGTTTCAATAATAATTACTCTATATCATTTTCCATCGGCCTGGTTTTAACAACAAATACCACAACCATGATCTACATATTGTTTCCTTGATTGACCAATTTGTATGCTTCAATATCTATTAGTTTCTGTACACATCTATTTATTTGTAACCAAATTAATTTGGTGAAATGTTGGAACAATTCTCGATGAATACATGATGCGAATGTACAATCTAAAGAATAATAACTCATAATACCAGTTATCTAAAACTCAAGGGAAAGAATATTATTGCAAGAACTTACACATTTCATGTACCCCTTCGATGTGATTGAAAGTATCCGTATGTGCCTATATGGGGTTGTGATATATATATAGGAGGATGATATTATTAGAATCTGATGCATCCGGCCTAGGTGGGGTTGGCTGAGGGCCAACAAATTAAGGTTGCCCGGACCCCAACAATTATTGTGGACACCCACTCGGGAAATGCCCAATCTCCCTAAAAGACTAGTCTGATAGGGGTAGAGTACCTCTCCCTTTTAAGGCGGCTTCCTCCCAAGCTAAGTAAGGTAGGATTATTCAGAGGCTCACATGGTCGCTGGCCAACTACAAGGCCACTTGCTCCATCTTTGTTGCGTCTTTGCCAACGGGTAATAATGGAGGATGTTTGAATCGGGAAGGGGGGATAAGAATATCGTCTTGAAGTATGGTAGTGGGTTGTAGCACGCCCACATTTCTATGGATAAGAGCTACGCCACCAAATATTTTGACACGTAGACAACGAATAAAGTGAACGGTATAATTATGCCGCCAATAACATGGATTGGATTGATGGGCACGGATACCGAACACACACTCCATATGCATATCACTATGTCAAAAAAATATCACTTATTCATATCCTTTCATATGTGGATGCCATGTATTAATAGTTAAATATTTTATATAGAAAGTAAGATTCAATAATGTTTCTAGAAGATGATCCACTTAAGAAGTGATCATGTTTTGCCAACACAGCCTAGTAGTGCATCAGCCCTAGATTGTACCTTTTTCCTGAGTGACGGGTAGTCATGTGATGAGAATAATATTTTCATTTGCAAATATTCAACATTAATATTTATTTCAACACTACAATTTTTCTGATTTTTTGGGGGTCCATTGACATATATGTACCAAAAATAATGATATATCTCGTTCATAAAATATTGTATGGAGACATAGGGCCTACATACAGAATTTATAATCAATGTGTAAACTCCAATTACATAAATGAGGATAAATTTTGGACCACTGGTTGTGGCCAAGAAAGCTAGCTCGCTGATTCTTTGTTTGTTGTTGTTTTTTTCGAAGAAGTTTGTTTGTTGGTTATTCTGGGAATTTGCCGTAGTAGCCATTGAAAAATAAGAATCAGCTTGATAACCGTATATAGTTGAGCATGAAGAAAGATGTTAAAATGCAGCTGCACATAAACTGCATGTAGTTCTATGAACAGGTAGTATTCGAAGAAAAATTGTTTAGCTACAACGTTGGCATTATTGTCGACAAGTTCCAGGCTTAATTTCGTGAATTCAGCAGCTTGATTGTCCCTACCAACGGGATCTAAAATTAGTAGGCTAATACTAGACTCAGGAGCTCTGTTCGTCTGACTAGCATGTGATGCTGCCAGTACATATCGTTGCTTCCTTCCATCGGAGAGAGGAATCATTAGTTTATTAATTTACCTGATGTATCAAATAAATTTAAAATTTACAATGGATAAAAAAATTACAAATTCTGGTTGTTCCAAGCCTCCAATTAAGTCATCATTCCTACCAACTAGCTAGGTAGAAAAGGTCATAGTTATCTGAATTCGTTCCACTGAGAAAGTAGTTTGTACACATAACAGCGTAAGTGGAATAAATTTGCTACCATGATTCCGTCTATATTTATAGCTTCTCAAGTTGTAGACATGAGCTTCCACTAATACCAACAACACATCATTGTGCTCACATATCAATCAATTGCTATGCTGCTGGAGCTAGGTTCAAAAGAACTATTTCTTTTCAGAAATATTCCTCCTGAAGAAAGATCGGCCACTATAACAGCTTCTTTAAATATGAGATCATGATTTTCATAGGTATCCCTGTAGATTACTACTAGCTTACACCTTTTTTTCATTCAAACATTATAACATATAAGATCACGCAGCTTCCAGAATCATATGTCTAGTTACCTTGAATGCACATATTGAACAACATCTCATATACACAAAGTTCCTCTTACGACAATTCTATCAGTGTAACCTTCAAGGTATCTTTATGAGACCCCATGCTTGTTCTATTTGTAACTCCGTGTTATACACTAAAGAATATATTTACCCCGGGATAAATTTATAATAAGATTGGAATTGATAAGAATGACATATATATGTCAAATCAAACTCACATTGTACTATTAATTCTTTATTTTGTAAGCAATATGATTTAGGATCACTATATTGTATATATCATTCTAAACTTTTAGGAAACATTTTATTCTTTCACATTTAGTATATGTTTTTAAATTGAATAAGTAAAATTTATTTATGACATCCATCATTTTATTATATATAAACCATCTTGTTATAAGGATATAAGTCATGCATGTTTTTTGGCCCCTTAGCACAACTGCACCAATAACCAATAAATTGTATTATTTGTAGATAAGGGTTGGTACTATTACAAACCTGATTAATTTGGCATTCATTGTATCTGGTCCATGCTTTACAATGATGTAGTAAATATATAGTAGAAGGGTGTCTCTTCTACTATAATATGTTTTTTACGAATTTTGATTACAATATTTGGAATAATACTTCACATGTCAAAAATTTACTATCAATGTGATGTCGGACGACAAGCAAAAGAAAACTACAGTAAGAACAAGTGACTTGCATTCTTGCATCACCAAATTATCATACAATAATTATAATAAGCAAAGAAATTCTATTTTGTATCACTGCATATTATCAGAAAGGATTAGTCACTTATAATGTAATTTTTGCGACCCAATTAAGTGGAACTCAATCGTGCACATTATCCGCTGATAAGATCGATCATAGTGACCGAAAGAGATAAGAACAGCTCTAGGGCACACCGTAAATAAATTTTTCCTTACCTATTGACATGAACATTTATAATTTTATTATCAATAAAAAGGAAAGTTTTTTATGACACCTTTTCCCTTGCTGAATGAAAATAGATATATCGTGCGGACATCTTTGATTTCATTGATTAATATAGTCCCCATATAACACCAGGACAAAAACAGTCAGTGGCTTTTTACTTTTTCCCTTGCATAAAAAGAAGACATGGCGGGACATTAATGTTTAACCATTTTGTGTCATCATATCATGGAGACACATTGAAATTTAGGAGCTTGTAATAGTCCCCAAGAAAGTACAATGTTGTAGAGAGTGACAAATATACACTATGCAAAAGTTGCCAGAATTTTTTTGCTGAATGTCATGATACTTTTTATTGATTTAGGCGCACTAAAGAAAATTGAGAAGAAATGTGACATCATTGGGTGTGTTTCAACTGGGATGCAGTTTTGTATTTAATAACTACTCTAGTATACCACTCTTTGACATTGCCATGGAATCTCATGCGTGTCACAGTACTAATACACTGTTTTCGAAAAACAGGTGGTTGCTTGGCTGCACGTTTGCCGACTTAGCCCCAGAGCCATGGTTGCCACAATTCTGCAGCAGACTCGTAATATGAGTACGGTGGCGGAGGAGGCACTACAAGATCGCTGCTGGAGGAATATATACGGGGCTTCCACAGTTTTGGGGCTCAACTCCTTCGTAAACACCGGAACCTATGTGTATTCCAAGATGCTAGCCCCTGTATGAGTGAGCTTTTTAGGGTGTTCAGAGATGAACAGGAAGTTATTATGTCCCGCTGGTGCTCGGAGACTAACAACCATTACTCTAGGTCTAGTGGACGAGCCAGGTTAAAACATTTTGGCACTTGCCCTCTTTACGTCAAGTCGATATTGTATCTTGTTTTCCCACGAGTCACGCCATATGATGTAATTTTCAGCCCCTCAGAGCTTGATTTGGCATGATGTGGTGAAATTTGAATGGGACCATGCATGTTTCTCTCACTTAATACAATGATACACAATACTTCCTCTTTGTCTAGAAAAATATTTAATTATCTAATCTAGTATCCAACACTCTAGATATCCTCCAGTGTGAATTCTTCTTTTCCAGAAATGATGAAATGGCTTTCTTACGTCTACTAACTTAATTATACATTTAAGTGTCTGACACCTAATGAAAAATTATAAACTATAGGTTATGATACATTGAATTGCATACATATGTAAAACTTTTAAACTATCAATATGTTACTCTCCCAATAGGTCGATTAATCTATTTAAAATCCTAAACAAATTCTTTGCTTAATTGTCATCCGGCCAATCAAAGGGTGTCCAATGTATCCCCATATTGTGGTCTATCTTTTTAACAGCGTAGAACATGAATTTGCCCAAATTTTTCGTAATCATAGATGCCATAATTAATAACCTATGTTGAACTAATTGTACTGCATCTTTTGTATACTATTTTTATGCATGTACTGTTAATCGCATAGTAAACTATGAAAATAATAATTAAAATGTATAACCTAATTATTTTAACATAGTTTGTCATGTAGATGGTCTACAAAATTTAGGTGTAAAATGGACTTTTCCTTATGTGCATCTCTCTATGAAATTAACTTCCCCTAAAGCTTTCCGGAATATATGTTGCTCACACAAATGTCTTGGGAAGTAAAATGAAGGGTTAAGCATACCAGAAAAATAACATATAAGTTGGTGAACAAAAATTCTGATCTCTGGTCGTGAGCGGATCGTGCGAAGATAACAACAGCGTCAAAACAGCTGCTATATGCGTTTTTGGATGCACAGGGCAGCATAACATACATATACACGAATGCTACAGACAGAAGAATAAGGAAGCAAGCAGTGTGATACTCTAAGCAATATATATAGTCCATTGACACAGGTTAATGACATTTGCAGAGTTCTGTACTCTTGTTTTGTTCCCTCAAGCGTTCACAAGCATGTGCACTGAGATCTGGCTGCGTTTACAAAAAGTTCACCCGTTTTGAGATGTGCCTTCTTATATTTCACGAAAAAAACAAAGGAAAAATATTTTTCACTCAGTAGCCTCGTGTAATGAAGATTAATTTAACAACATAGAGTAGTACAGAGAATTAGGTTGGCTAATGGTTGTCTCTTTTGGACATCATCATCCACGCTTTCATCTTATATATACTGGTTTAGTGTACACAATATATCTTTGTTATTAATTCAGGAGCATATGTGTACAGCTAAGCCGCAGAGCCTTATTTAGACCAACTTGGATCATATGAGAGCCATAGAGCACGCATGCATACTTCACATATTTGCATACATATGCATACTTTACATATTTGCATACATGACACAAATAATATTGAGACTTGAGGCATATCATTCATATTCATACAGCTTCAAGCACACGTCCTGGTGTCATGGATGACGGCCAAACTGGCTCATGAAGTTTCTGTACTCCTTAGCAGACATGGTGTGGTCTGAATCACTGAGAGTCCCGGATGAATCAGTACTAGTAGCACCTGCTGCCAGTTTCCTTCCCAGACTCATACTATTCGCAAATCTAATTCCTCCATGTCTTACGACATAAGAACTAGCAAGGGAGGAGGATTCTTCGACTTTCATTCCATGAGAACTTCCTTGACCATAGTATGGAAATGTGATAGCCAAGAAAATGAGCAGTGCCACTATTGAGGACTTCATCTGGATATATTAGAGATGCATATACTTAAATGTTGAAACTTTGTGATCAAAATATATGGAAATTAATTACTTCAATCTAAATTAAGTGGCCAAAATTGAGTGGGCGTTGAAGTTCATTAAATGAAGAGGGACTTACCTTTGGTTATCTTGAGTCTGCTGAAGGTTTGTGTTGATGATAACAAAGGGCACCGTGCCATATATATAGACATATGATGGTAATGCGCACATCTGGATGGGGGCACCAGATACTTCGCAACATGGAAAACGTTGGCAACCATTCATAGTTGATTTTTGTGTATTATAGGTACATAAAAGGGCTGCAAGCAAAGTTTGTTTTGACATGACTACGAAGAAAATCTTGTCCTCTTCTATATGGCCTGTTATGTGCATGGATGGGCTAGGGCAGCCGGCGGCATGGGTGACAGCGGTGGTGGGGTGGCAGCAGCAACGACAGTGCTGCAGCGGCACGGCAGAGTCGAAGAGAGAGAGGAATAGGGGATAAAACCCTTCTATTACTTCAGGAGATCATACTACATTGCTATGATTATATAAGGGGAATCGACTTGGTCCCTACTGCAAATCCTAACTTAAACAAGACTCCAGATCCGATCTATTCTAAAAAAATCGTAATATATCTCCTAGCCACTAAGAAAAGAGCCACATGAACCTTCTCCTGGTCAGACTGCTCCTGGCGATGTGCTGAGACCGGCTGCCCTCCTGGTGCATTTACTGGCAGCCGCTGTCTCAGACTGGTGTGTGGCTGGTGTTGACACCAAAATTTGGACCTTGTGGGCCTGCTTGTCAGTGTCAAAGAGTCTGCCACGGGCAAAGAGTTGCCCAACCTTCGGATGGAAGGGCCTGCATGTGGCTGAGTGGCGCAAAAAGGAAGGAAGCGGGAGTTGTGCAATTGTGTTTGCGAAGGAACCCGTAATTGTCTTAGAAAGTCTTTAATTGGTATAGAAAAGTATAATTTGGAGTTCAAATAGAACTAGGTTGACTGGACCGACTTGTGGCCATTAAGGAGTCTAGCCTCGGGGATATAAGTAAAGACCCAGGCACATTGTAAAAACTACAACCCATTAATACAACTATCGGTGCATCGCCACCCTTTTTATCGATGGATTTACGCCACCCACCACTATCTTGGGCTTCAGTTTTTCAACGTGGAGGATAGCGGGTTTTGTTGGGTAAGTGTATTAGATTCTTCTAGTTTGACTTGTCCTATTTAAATCGGCTTAACTTACCAGCTATATGGTAGTGTAGATCTATTCTAAGTTATTCTTTCGAGTATCAATTAAGTATGGTTGTATAAGACCTACTCTAGCCTTTCGCTAGCTTGTTTGACTTGTCCTATTGTTGAAAGTATTTAAATACCAACTTTTATCGTGAATTTCCTGCAAAAAGAGTGCTAAAATAGACAACCAACATAGTGGTAGGATTTTATTACAAACAAATTCCACAAGTGTTGGTGAATATTTCAGTGCAGGTGATTTATCCATGAATTAAGGGAAATTCCGTGTCGTCGATCCAAGAAAATATTAATCCAGCAAATGAGTAGCCAACACAAGGATTGCATTCGTGGAAAATGTAGGATTCCTAACGCAATTCGGGAGAAAATTGACATAAAATAACATTAGGTCTATCATTTGATGACACCGATGAAGCCCATGCCTAGAAGGCCCGAGTCCCAAGTCGGCCGACCCTGCATTTTGGTCAACCGCCTCAAGTTTCCAAGGGAGGCTGGTCCGAGGTTTTCTAATGACGGTGCAGAGGTTTTGTGGTGGTTACTCCCCTGATTACCGACCTGTGGGCCCTATATAAGGACGGGAAGAGCTCCCCTTTCCACACACATCAAAGAGAAGAGTTATAAGTGCCACACTCAAATAGGTGCTAGTGCTTCCTAGATGTAGTGTTAGAATAGGAGGAGGGTGGGGAGAAGTCTAGGTGTGGAGCCTTGTCTCGTGGGGCCTCTACTCCAACCTTGTACCTCGTGGGAACTTGCCTTAACTAGTAAGTCCTCAAGTTTATTTATGTTCTTAAGCTTTCCTTGTTAAGTAGGTTGTGTGCTTTTTAGTGGCAAGTTCAAATTCCTATTTATTTATAGGTGTCTAGTTTGATTGACGGCTTGATTAGATAGTGGTTAATAACTTAGGCATGGTGCTTAGGTTAGTGATCATCTTTAATCATCTTGCACCCACGGTCTATAGAGGTAGACAGTAGGTGGTGACAGCCCTATCTTGTTGTAAATATGCCCAAGAGGTAATCATAGAGATGATCATATTTCATTATATTCATGATAAATGATCGAGTGTCCCTTGAATAACCATTTAAAGAAAACTTGTATTGATTGACAATTATGTGTATTGATTGACCATTTAAAGCAAACTTGTAAGGATATTCTAAAAGTTGTCCCTAGTCGGAGTTCATGTTTGGACACACTTGAATATCGAGACTAGTACATGCATTAGTTGATGGTTGTGTTAAACAAGTCATGGACATGGGGATGTCGAACTAATGATGTGGGCACATGTATGACATGTAGCAGGACAGACCCAACTTATTACACAATATATACGCTTTGTCCTTAGACCCGAGACTACTGGATGTACTCAAGATGTGAATCGGCATACTTAGAAGCTATCCAAAGCTACACTATAACTGGGTAGTTATAAAGATGGTTCTCGGGTTTGTCATGAAGCATGTTGTGAGGCATGATCAATCAAGATGGGATTTGCCCCTCTCTACTTGAGAGAGATATCTCCGGGCCCCTTGAGTGACCAAATCAAGAAATGCATGGCCATGCTAGGGTTAAGAGTTAACCAAGGAGTCCGGATCACAACATCGAGAAAGAGTGGTGAGTCGAGAGCTCAACCAAATATCATGAGGCAAAGGGAATAGCATGTATATCAATTGTGGTGGCTCGTCTATATCATACTTGCGTATGTTTGGGAGTTGTCACGTCTTGCAAGAGGCCGCTATCAACTATTGGTCGAGTAGGAGTACTCAAGCCATGTCCATGCATACGTGAGTCCATAGAGTCGCACAACTTAAGGGGTTGGACGCATAATGAGGATATGATCTGAATTAGACAACTAATAGGCCTAGGTTCGAAGCCCATTGGTGGGTGCATACCGGGTATATAAAAGGAGGGGCAGGGCACATGAATCGGTAATCGTTTTTAGACGTCGCCGCTGCCCTCCCATACGCCCGCGCCATCGTCGCCCTTGCGGACCTAGCGATCCGGGTCGCGATACTTCCACCGCCGTACGTGTGGATTTTCCTAGGAGGTCTCGTACCTGCTATACAAGGACGAGCCACATGCACAAGGGGAGAAGTACTTCAACGACTACATGAAGAAGGCCTTGAATGACTATGCCGATTTGTTGTGCCAATTTGCCATCGACGTCTCGTTTCAGCACTATAGTGGTAATTCCGTGATCTATAACCTCATCAGTTCCTGTTCTATGGGGTTTTCAGTTTTGAATGTGCTAGCATAGCCTCCCCATATCCCAATATATATGTCCTTAGTACTCCTCCATGTTCGGTTGTGACATGTCCTCTTTCATGCAAAGTTGCCTTATGGATGCCGAGCATGAATCCATGCGTGAAGCATTGAGTGCATTAGACTATGAGTAGTATAGATTTGCTTGTAATTGTTTGAGTATCCACGGAAAACTTGATCTGGTAACATGCCTTTAGATTCTCTTGGTGTGTTTGTTCGACATGCTAGAGCCTCTACCCATTTAGATACATAATCCACTGCAACTAATATATACCCAAATCCATGAGAAGTAACAAATGGTCCCATGAAATCCATGCCCCATACATAAAAAATATCAATTTGTAGATTGTAGAGGCAAAGCATTTCGACATTAAGCACACCTAGCAACATATCACTTAGCATCCTCATGCATAGTTGGGCAATAACATCCACTAGTCCATACCTTTGCTTGTGTACGAATGCTTGCACGTTCGTCTCTTGATACACATCTCCGAACAGCGCCGTCATCACAATATCTATATAGGTATGGTTCAACCCATATAAACTTCCTCATCTCACTTTTGGTTTTTTTCCCTTGTGTTCTTATTCATCATATCAAATTATCCTTTAAAACCTTTGACGATGTCCGTCATCCAATTCTCCATATAATCTGTTGCTGCATATAATTGTTCTTCTCGCATCTCATCTACAATTTATTCTTCGATGATGATTCAAGACGTGATAAATGATCTGCGACTGAATTTTCAATGCCCTTTTTTTCTCTAATTTCTAAATCAAACTCTTGTAGCATCAAAACCCACCTTAACAACCTAGGCTTTGATTCTTTCTTAAAGACCAAATATCTTATAGCAACCTGATCAATGTAAACTATTACCTTAGTGTTTAATATATATGACCTAAACTTGTCAAAGGAAAATATAACATGTAGCATCTCTCTCTCCCCGTAGTAGTGTAATTGATCCGCACCTCATTTAAAGCTTTACTAGCATAATAAATAGCATGGACTTTACCTTCTTTTCGCTGCCCAAGAACTGCACCTACCGCATAATCACTCGGCGTCACACATTATTTCAAAATGGCAAGTTCCAATCAGGTGGTTGCATAATTGGTGCAGAACATAGGGCTTCCTTGAGTCTTTTGAAGACGAAAAGTCTATCAAATTCCAGTTTCAAGTGTTTCATCGATGAACGGAAGAGGATATTGATCTTTCTTTGTCACTTTATTTAAGCTCCCGTAATCAATGCACATTCTCCAGCCCATGGCTGTTCGCTGTGGTATCAATTCATTGTTTTCATTTGGCACCACAGCTAATCCACCTTTCTTGGGTACATAACGAACTAGGCTGACCCACTCACTATCAGCAATAGGATAGATCATACCGCATCGAATAAACGTAGAATTTCTTTCTTGACCACTCGGCTTCATTGATGCTTTCAATCGTCTCATTCATTCAACTATTGGCTTTGCATTTTCCTCAAGGTTGATCTTATGAGTCCGGAAGGCTGGACTAATTCCCTTGATATCATCCAATGAATATCCAATGGCTTGCTTGTATTTCTTCAAAATGGCTAGAAACTTCTTTGTTTGATCAATTGTCAAAGCATCGTTAACTATTACTAGATATGTCTTGTTTTTTCCTAGGTATTCATACCTTAATCCAGTCGGAAGTTCTTTCTGCTCCACGTCCGGTGCGTCCTCCGGATCCAACTCGCCCGGGGTTCAAATTCCATACTTGGAGTGCTTGTGTTGATCAGCACAATCGCCGATCGGCTCCAGCGTTGCACCGATCAGCGCAAGTGTCCTCTTTTTTGTTTCTTGCAACAACTGTTCCAGTGGGTCCTTGTCATTCATCTCAATTTGCTCATCTTCTTCTAGGAAGATTTATTGATAAAGGGAGGGTTATAATGTTCGAGTGGGTCATGAAATTTGAATGATATTTCTTTTCCTCTTATATTCAATGTGAGACGGCCCTTCCCTGCATCTAGAACAGCTTGTACTAATATGAGAAAAGGTCTTCCCAAAATTATATCCTCTACTCCATATTTATTTTTATCAAGAACAAAGAAATCCACTAGTATGCTTCAAATTGACCTTGATTACCACGTTTTTGACGATCCCCAATGGTTTAGTCTTTCTTCCGTCTGCCATAATGAGCTCAAGTTCAGTCCCTAACAACTGTTGTTTGATTTCACGTGTCGGGCCCATGAACACCTCATATGTCATCAAACCGACGCGTGAGCCGAAATCACACATAGCTCTTGGGAACAGCTTTGTCCGAAATCTCGCATGGTATGAATGGACCTATAGCTTATACGCCACATAATCCTTCATATGGAGACCTCTCTAAACAACTATGTAGCACCCATTTTGCTCGCTTCATGTCGGTGACATCAAGCTCTATATCGTCTTTGTAAAGCTTTTCCAAAACCTTTCCGATCACATCTTGATCTAGAATTTCTGATCTTAACTTGTTACTTGGAAAATTATACTCTATTCCGACCTCCGATGCATATTCCGGATTGAAAGATTTTCTCATGTTGAGTAACTCATTGGACAAGTCGATAGGAATCCAGTCCATTGGCTCAACCTCGTCTAAAGGTTTAGCATTTGCAAGTGTTCTTTCTCCCTTAGGTTTAGCAAATTTTCCTTCGAATTCCTTCATATGGCTATCCAAAACTGTTGTTTCTATCTTAGTATAACTTTTGGCTTCTACGGGCCTGGCCATAGGGGTTGGTACATCTTCTAACTGCCTTGCACCGATCGGCGCAGCCATCGCGTCGATCGACGCAGAGGGATTTCCAGCTAAAATTGCCTTAATATCAGGCACACTATGTTGTTTACCGAATCTTCTACGATGTCCATTTTCGGGGTCACCTGCCTGAATTGCATAGGATGCTTCCTACGGATCACATCTACCGGACTCTCTTGGTTCCTGAAATTCCTCCCAATTCCTATGCAGGCCTTCTTTTTAAGCAATCTTGGTCAGTAATTCCATCCCAGCTCATGTTGTAAGCCTCAAGAAGCTTCCTCCGGCTGACCCATCAAGGTGCATTCGCGATGTTTTATCAATATCCATGTAGAAAGTTTGCGCGCACAAATTGTTATCTATACCAAGGTCGGGCCCTTGTCTCAGCAGCGTTTGGTAGCATGTCCACACTTGAGCGAGAGATTATTCTTCTTGCAAAAAATTTACGACCTCCCTTCTTAGCTTTTGTATCTTTGGTAGCGAAAAATAATGGAGGCAGAAATTACCAACTAAATCACTCCAACTTCCTTTACCTCTCTTGATGCTACCTTATGCCGTTCTTTGGTTTTACCTCCCAATGAGAACGGGAAAAGCAGCCACCTATAAAGATTTTGGGGCACTCCCTCGTGATGGAAAGTCCGACACAATATGCCTCCGGATCTTGCGGATGAGTATATGGATTTTCCTCCTTCGTCCCAAAGAACTTACTACCTTCTGCCATGCTGATAATAACTAGATTTAGTACATATGAGGAGGGAGTTTCCTTCTCATTTGAAGATTGTGGCACCAGCAAGTTACGGTATGGTAGAGAGAGCTCCTTGAGCGAGAGAGTTGACTCTGTCTTGCTCATCCTGAAAAGTTCACACAAAACACAAGAACACACTAGAAAAGATGGGATTAGATGTTAGCAAATAATATGGTAAAAGAACTAGCTTGCTCCCCAAGCAACGACGCCAAAAAAAGCAGCTTGTTGGTCGTTACTATGCACCCACTTATACACTGCAGGAGGATGGTGTACAATTCTAAGGTTTAATCAAACCCACAGAGAATAAGCAGAACCTTTACTAATTATGAATTGCTAACATGAATTAACGATTGTGTGTAAAAGATTGATAAGAGTATAAAGTAGAAAACTATAACGATGATTGTAACAAGATAATAAAGGATTCTCTTCCTAGGATTGGTTCACTAGCATGCAAATTCAACCTCCTTAACTCGAGAAGATAAACTTAGTAATCTACCGAGACATAATGGTTTCGTTCACCCCAGCTAGTCACATGCAAGAGGTTATTAGCTCCCCACTCGATTCTTGCACTATGCAATGAGCAAAAGCATAGAGCTCTACGCTAATGGTAAGAATAGATGCGTCCATCTTTATAATGATTAAAAGCATCACATATATTGAGTTCATCAATAGAGTTCAATGAGAATAAGAGTTTATATAGCTAGATCCCCGCACCAGAGAAGAGAATATGAGACTACTCACTCGTCCTACCACTAAACATGGTGGAGGATGGTGAGTGACGCAGAACGTCGGTGAGTCGATCGGCACACCCCTCCTTTGGTGGTTCCGAGCGGGTTTCACCGTCTTCGCCACAACTATCTTGGAACCCTAGTTTTTTGTGGTTGTTGTCTTCTTGATCTCCCTCTCTCATGTCGTCATTTTACATAAGTATTACTTCTTCCTTTATCTTTGGCGATTCTCGCTCAGGCGTCCACCAACTTCGACTTGTATTGGACTGGGCTTCCCTTATTCTCGAATTGGGCCGCCACATAAGCTTCCCTGTTTTGCGCCGATCGGCACATCGCGTGTGTCGATCGGTGCGGCCCGATGTTTGGCTGTTTCCTTCCTTGCTCTTTGATCCTTATCCGTATTTGTCCCGATTCCTATTAATCCATGCAATATACAACAAAATAGAGCAACTACAAATATATGCAATTATGGGGTTAATTTTCAGCACTTATTACCAAATAAGGATGTAAAACATCCTATTTTGACATGTAAAACGGGCATATAGAAGACACCAACGAGAGAAATGAACAAATTCTTTGGGGGTTTCAAGTACGTAACATTCGAAGGACTGAAAACAAGGAGGCAGATGCATTGGCCAAGGCAACATCAAGGCAATTCCCGGTGCAGCCAGGTGTGTTGAATGAAATGCTACACGAAGCATCGATAACGGACACTCGAGCAGTAAAAGAGTTGCGGTATTGGCTTTTGAGGACTGGAGACCTCCTGTTCGGGCCTTCATTGAGAAATTCTAAGTGCCGGACAATCGGTTGGAGGAGCAAAGGTTATAGCACGGATGCAGGGGCTATGTATTCCTAGATGGAGTCTTCTACATGGAGGAGCGTGTGTGTGCCCTTGTTGCGCTGCTTAAGCAAGGCCGAGGGAGTACAGATTGATCAAGGAAATCCATGAAGGGGCTTGCTCATTGCACATAGCACCAAGGGCCTTAGTTGGCAAGGCTTTTAGGCAAGGATTCTATTGGCCAACAACCATAAAAGATGCTGAAAAATTGGCACGAGTGTGTTCAAGTTGTCGGTGGATGGATCACCGATCACACCAGCCAGCTCATTGTCTTACAACCCGTTCCTCCGGTATGGCCCTTGGCTCGATGGGGAATCGTGTGGGAGAGATGCCTACACCACCAGGGGGCTTCGGGTTCGCTTGTGGTGGCGGTGGAGTATTTTTTTAAGTGTGTGGAAGCAGAGCCCCTTGTCCAAATCACAGCTAAGAATGTTCGCAAATTTTTCTAAAAAATATAGTGTGTCGCTTTGGGGTGCCTGTTGGCACTCACTCGGTACCCGTTTTATATATGAATATTGCCCCAATTAGAGTATAATTGACACTAATATAGGGCATTTACCTATGAAAGTAGCTATATATTTGTATATGCATGGTTTTGGAGCTTTATTGCAGATATAGGTCAAATTGGCATAAACCATGGCTATATGGAGGACAAGGGACAAAGGTAGCACGGAAGGCCCACTGCGCCGATCGGCACGGACGTGTGTTGATCTACGCAAGAGAAGTTTGGCCCATCACTGGCAGCCCAAGGTCCATTCCACTAATATGGAAGGTTAATTGCACAAAATATTTGAATTTATCCGGAAGATATTTAGGAAATTTCAAGACTCAAACGTGTAATGCAAGACATTATCTCGAAGAACATAACATAAAAGACCCACATGGAAGCTATGGAAGACAAGAGAACCGACTTGGAGAGGAGATAGATGACAACACGGCTCGCGCCGATAGGCACGTCCCGTGCATCGATCGCCACATTATGGAATTTGCTAGATTCCTAGTCCTTTACGTCCTTAGTCTATATAAATACTTGTAAAACCCTAGAACGACGGGAGACAATAGAGAGGGACACCAGATTCATGAGTTAGAGCTAGTGAGTTAGATCTCTAGTTGAGTTTCAAGAACCATTGGTGATTAGAGTTGATCCATCAAGGTAGGCCTTCCGGATGGTGATGTATCTTACACTATGTTTCTCAAATATGATTACATGTTGATGATAGTTTTAGTGATTTGTTGATCTTGATTCTATAATCATGCATATGCTTGTTCCAATTGCTTAGTTCTAGGCTAAGTATTCAGATATTACTGAATCATGGTGATTAGGATAGTACTCGAATCTTGTATGATTCTAGTTGCTTGATGCTGCTATCGGTGTGGTTTAGTAGTGACGAGTGCTAAGCTTGCATAACACCCCTAGATAGTCAAGTAGGATAAGACGCTCGAGCGATTAAGGGATTGCCATCGGCAACGATAAATCGGTCGTCTCTCGAAAGGCGGGATGTTCTTATTCATTTAAGGTTTGCAATTGATCTACGTAATTTATCAATTATGATGTTATCTAATTAGACTTTCTGGTTACAATCTCGACTAGTAGATACCTGGTTACTCACATAAGCTTACTTCGCTAATCAAGTCACCGAAATTGTTAGCTTTCAGATCACGTAGCACGCCGATTGGCACGGAAACCACACCGATTGGCTCACCATCGACCTTGCGCCGATCGGCTCACCGACCAACAACACCCTCGCCTCAACAACCAACTATAGCACGTTTAGATCTTTTACTATTAATAATATTCAATTCCCATTGGTCCTTGTGGATTCAATTTTACCTTGGAATACTCTTAATGGAAAAAGTGCTACAATTATACATCGTCCTCTTGCGGTATATAAGTGGGTGCGTAGTTACGACCAACAAGCTGTTTTTTCTGGCGCCATTGTCGCGGACTAATGTAGGATTAAATATTATTTGATGTATTAGTATCGAGCTTTTCTACTTTATTTTTCTCGTTTCTTTTGTGCATATATATTTTGTTGAGTGAAACTTGGTATGGACAGTCCTAAGTCAAATAAACCGTCGAATTAGGTCGATGAATCGTAAAGGCTTTTTCGCAAGAAGATGAGCATTGAGAAGAGAAGCAAGTCACTTGGAGATCTAGTTGGAGAAGGAGCTCGCTTTGATCCACGAAGGTTGTTTGTGATTGAAAATCAAGAGGAGGAAGTAATGGCAGAGCCACCACCAGAGACACCATTGGTTGATCGCTTCAGGCCATAATTGGCTAATGTCATCAAGACGTATTTTAATGGAGGACAAAATCAATTCCCTTATCAGCTAAAAAGATATGTTGGGAGAGTAGCACAACAAGTCGTTCACCGATTCGAAAGATCCTAATGAACATTTGCAACACTTCTTGGAGGTTTGCAACACATTTAGAATTGCAGGATTGACTCCGAGGCTGCTCGGCTTGCATTTGTTCTCATTTTCTCTAGTTGGGCATCCTAAGCAATGGTACAACGGATTGGTGAATGCAACGAAGACCACTTGGAACACTCTAGCAGCTGAGTTTTTGGCCAAGTATTTTCCTTTTGGCAAGACAAGTTTTGAAGAATGGAATCCTAGGATTCACTCAATATGTTCATGATAGTATTGGAGAAGCATGAAAGAGATACAACGAGTATATGAATACTTGCCCTCATCATGGTCTTTCACTACCCTGGATTAAATCATTTATCTCATCTACAGCTTGGATGCTTCAGCTAGAGGTTCGTTCATGTCAAAGACTACCACCGAAGCTACTGATTTGATTAAGATTTTAGTGCAAAATCAGTCCTAGGATAGTGAGAGAAACATGAACAAGAAAAATTTGCAACCTCCCATGGGAGTTACAAAGACCGTCGTTGAGAGGTCCAAAGATGAGTTGATTATAGATTGTCTCGACACAATATAAAGGAGGTTGGACAATAATCTTCATATCCCTAAGGAAGAATCGATCAAGATAACTCGAATCATGATCTAATGTGAAGAGTGTGGAGAGTTTGGACATGTTGGCAAGGATTGCTTGGACGATCTAAAGATATTAAATTATATAAAGTGTACCGGTGGAAGCCTCGATACCAGCAACAAAGGAGTACTTTTACTCATGGTTCGTCTATGCAAAATGCTATGCCACTTCGTCTCCAATGTCAAGAATTCTTTCAAGCTCAAGAGAAGATCAACAAGGATAATCAAGCCAGGTTTAAGGAGATCGATCGTGCTCTTGAGGGAATTAGTGACAAGGTGATAGAAATTGGAAGCTCCAATCAACAAATTTTGAAGCACGCTAAGATTATGGAGCAACAAATGGGACAATGGTCGCAAGCTATTAGGGGCGACAAGGGGGCTATTCTTGGAAATACTACGTCTGCAGAACAGTTGAAAGCAGTAGCTACAAGGTTAGGGAAGCAAACAGAGGACCCCGAATAGGTTGCGGGAGCAAGGAAGCCTCGCGCCGATCGGCGCACCATTAGTGCTGATCCGGACACATTAAGGATGCTAGAGCCGATCGGCACAATGACAATATTGACCTATCGATGTTAAGGATTGGCACGGAAGCCGAGGAGCATGGACCTGCTACGTTCCTGGCTACACAATTGTTGACGGAGACGAGAGAGAGCAAAGCAATATGATGAGTAGTTCTCCGGGTTCGTTAACATGATGAAGAAGCTTTACATCAATTCCTGGTTTCTTGATGCTATTCAAGTGCCCACATATGCCAAGTATATAAAGGACATGATGCGAAACAAGAAGTCCTTAGCTTCCGAGGAGATTGTGAAAGTGACTAAAGAGCTTGCGGCGGCGTTCAATGACATTACACCCGAGAAGAAGCTAGACCCTGGATCACCTAGTATCCGGTGCTTAATTGGAACTCGGACATTCAATAGATGCTTGTGCGATCTTGGAGCAAGTGTAACTGTCATGCCCGTTTATATATTCTCAAGTCTTAATTTGCCTAAATTATAGCCTACGAAAATGTGTTTGGAATTGGCTGATCAATCGGTACGCTATCTCAATGGAATTGTCTGTGGATGTGCCTGTTCAAATTGGAGAACACATTGTGCCTATGGATTTTATTGTGCTAGACGTGGATAGAAAGGCAAAGTCTCCATTGATCCTAGTTAGACCCTTCTTGAAGACAGCAAAGGCGACTATTGATATAGGGAGTGGAGAAATAAGCTTTGACATAAGTGGTACTCCCTATAAATTCAAGTTGTGTCCCAAGGGAGAAGAGTTCTATGTCATTCAAGTCCATGGCATAGAAGATCCGAAGGTGATTGGAGGGGACGAAGGACGTCCAACATTTGATCTAAGGAAACAGAGGACCTCGTAGTGTTGCGGAATTGTTCACGTACCGCAACACTAAGGAATCACCGATTACGGGGAGGTCAAGCTCCTTGACCTCTAGATAACTAGAGTGCTTCTTGGGAGGCAACCCAAAGGTTTGGGAGACGCATAGCTGTTTGATGCTTACGGGAGGGCAACCCACTAAACTTAGATGAGTTAGTGCTGGCCGGGATGGCAACCCGACGTTTTAAATCATTTACTTGTAATAAAGAATAATTATCCCATAGAAATGATTAGTGCTCCTGCGTTGTTTGTGTACTTGTGCAAAATGTACTATATATTATGTGAACTAACAATGCAGGTGTAACGTCCCGCCACTCGGGCCGTGCCCACTTACACTGGCAGCTTAATAGGTCCTCAAGATTACCCCACGGACCAACACTAGTCTTTTTTGCGCACTTTGTCCTCACTCAAGCACACCCAGGAAATACTTTCCGGTCGGTCACCCATCCCTAAATTGCTCCAAGCCAAGCACGCTTAACCTTAGAGTTCTTTAGAGATGAGCTTCCGAAAAAGAAATTATAACTTGTTGACACGAGTATTCTATCAATCCTATTAAGCCCTGGGCCAGGATGTTACACACTCACCCCTTAAAAGACCGACGTCCTCGTCGGTCAACCCTAGGCCAGGAACTTTCTCTCTTGGCCACGTCCATGTGTCCACTCGCCAGCGCATGTGTCATGTCGTGTGACCACTCCGGGCCCACACCATGCCTCGCACACGTGCAATACACACGCCCGTGAAACCGCGAGAGTCGGCTCCGATACCAACCGTAACGTCTCGTCACTCCGGGCCAGGCCCACTTACACCTGGCAGCTTAATAGGCCCTCAAGATTACCCCACGGACCAACACTGGTCTTTTCTCACGCACTTTTTCCTCACTCATGCACACCCGGAAATACATCCTAGTCGGTCACCAATCCCTAAATTGCTCCGGACCAAGCACGCTTAACCTTAGAGTTCTTTAGAGATGAGCTTCCGGAAAAGAAGTTGCAACTTGTTGACATGAGTATTCTATCAATCCTATTAAACCTTGGGTCAGGATGTTACAACAGGAAAGAAAAATAAAAAACAGGAAAAGAAGAAAATCAAAGATGTGCTGATCGGCATGGTCACGTACCATGTACCAATAAAAAGCGAAGCTGAAAAATGGCTAGAGGTGGAAATCCTTTGGGTGCCGAAGAATTGATGCACATCGAGCTTTGGTAATGGATGATTATTTAAAGGCAAATGAGTCATTTTTCCAAATTATTTTATATGCAAGAAAATGTGTTACATGTTGCAGGAAAAATGGGGGATCGATTATGGAGGAGGAGATACTTTGAGGATCTTCCGAAGTTAGCGGGCCATGCCCCCCCCACATAGTATATCCAAAACTGTGACTACCTTCTTCTTGGATGAGAGCGGCCAACTAAAACTATTTTTTGGGTTGGAACGGCTGACCCTGGGTCAGTTGTGTTAAAATTTAAGGAAAATTCATTCATTGTGGAGAGTTTGTCTTAGAGATCAAACATAGGGATTGCTGGATTAATTTCTTCACTAATTTATACGGTAAAATAATAGACCGTGTACAGTTCATCTATGCAAATGTGGCCTCCTTAGCCCCTCACTACTATGTGGTTTATGATATCTTTAGAGTATCTCCAACAGTCTCCTAATATTTCACTGCCAATATGATAGTATTAGACTCCCAATATTGTAACAATATTGGGAATGAGTGTTTCAGCATTCTCCTAATACCTCACTCCTAATAATTTCATCAATTCTATTTTTCTCTTTCTTTATCATGTATGAAACAAATAAAGTGATTTCATCATGTTCTAGCTCATTTTACGAGAGAGCAAAAAAGCATCATGCTGAAGTGCCATGATGTTCGAAAGGCTAGAGCTGGAACCCTTAATGATGGATCATGGATGGGTCATGGGTCACTCAAATGGGCTGTATAGTCCATCACACCTAAATTCTGGAGCGTCCGCTCTGATTGATATCTAAAATGTTGGAATAAACACGCCATGCGCGTGTGTGTCAGTGTGTGTGTGTGGCGCCGTGGTGTGTCGCGGTGTGCAGTGTCCAGTTCGTTAGTTCGTGAGCGCTTGAGAGCATGTCAATCGAGTCTAGGATTAGTGCAGTGCGTGCGTGAGTTAGTTCCGCCGCCGGCTGCGTAGTTTGAGTAAGTCGTAGGATAGAGGAATGAGTGGTGCGCGTGTTGCCGGGTCCTGCGGAGGAAGCCACCATAATCGCGTCGAGCAACGGCTCCTCGATTGTGGCTGTGCGCGCTTTGCGGATCATGACGCAACGGCCGGCGTGCGTGGTGTGTCCCCGGCCTACAAGAGGCTCCTGTACTCCTCCTCTCCATTCTGCTCAGTCTCGTGAATAAGAAACAGGCCAAGATACAGGAGCTATCGGCTCCGCGGCGTTCATCGCCGAAAACACACTGTTCATCTTCTTCCTCGGTTCGTTCGAGTGAAAGTGAGGTCTGTAGGTTCTGGCTGAGCCAACATAAAATAGTAGTAGAAAAACTGACAAACTGTAAATTAATCGACTAGGTGGAGCACCACTTTGCCGAGGATACTGAAAACGATGTACAAGCAGCGAGACTACTAAGGCGGAGCCGGAGGTTCTGAAACGATGTAAAACGTAGCTATACAACGACGTAGTAGACAAATTCGCAAAAAACAAAAACGACGCAATAAACAATCAGTAGAGGCAGGACGCCACTTTGCTTCTACTTCTTATTGGAATAATATGGCCTCTACTTGGTAAACTCCATAGAAGAAAAAATAATTTAGTCATTGCTTTCTTGTGCCTCTGCTCATTAGTCTCCTTGTTTATGAATGCTATGTCCTGCGTAGTTTCTCCGCAAAGAGAATTACGTCTGTTTCAATATGTAAGTCTCCGTCGACAGTGAGATGTTCCCGGTAGTGACTATGAACCTCAAGATCAGTTATTCCAATCTTTCAAAGATTCATGTAGGGATAGAGTTGTGGATGTGACGACCCATGCATGTTTGTCATTGTCGACTTTATGCAAAATGAAAACTTGAGATCATAATGCTTGGAATAATTTAATTAGCCATGCACTTTCAACATGATCTTGCATCACTGTAATTTCCACATATCATCAAATATTACATCAATCAGTCGATTAGGACATATATTTGACATGGCCATCTTATTTCTCATATACCAAAGATTATCACTGAAGCCAACTTTAGATCTCAGCCAGTCTGTGGTTAACCCTTCCAAATATCATGGTTGATCCCACAACTCAATAACCTCTCTTACAAAACTCCAGCAAAAAAAAATAGCTATTCGACATGCAAATATCTAATTTGCTATCGGGTCAGCGTCTTCTTCTTACCCCCAAAGGTAGCGAATTTTGCTGCCCTTCCAATCGTTTGTCAAGTTGTTCGCAAGTTTGCAGTATGTAATCGCAGAGTGAGATGACTTGATAGTCAATCAGTGGTTGTTCTGTTTGGAGCATTTTCAACAAAAGGCAATACTTGGAATGGTAAATGAGATACGAACGAGGCGAATCGGAGCAGTTGTCAAAGGCACAAATAGATTCGTCATATAAAGAAAAAATGAAGATGTAAAACAGAAGTTTGCTTCAGACTCAGTTCGGGAATATAGTAATGAGAATCATGCGTCATGGCTACCGTAGTTCTGCTTATAATCAATGTACCTGCATGTTCTTGGCAATTTCTATGAAGGACAAACTTCAAATTACACTATCAGCAACTCATTGTTAGTTGGTAAAAGAATTTTACCAACCTAGTCGGTAAAAATCTTTACCAATCAACGTGATTGATACATGTAAGTAGCGTCGGTAAAGCTTCGAAACGACGCAAGTGAACATTGTCCATAAGATACAATACATCCAAAGAGGTACTTGCCACAAATTTCACACAATTACGCATGGAAAATGGTGTTGGGCAGTTGGGGAAGGTATTGCGAAGCCACCAAATTAATCTCTGAAGCCAAGGCAATTGAACTCGAATATTAGTGAAGACATAAAAAAAACCAATAGCAAAGGGGTTCACGGTGCAGCGGTAAAGACCCCTGGCTGGAGAGCTCCCACCTAGGGTTAAATCACTACATGCTGCATAGTTTGTGGGAAAAAAAGTCCACTCATTATGTCTCATTTACTCGGTTAAAACCGACCTATAGTGGCCAGGCCCTCATGTATGGGATGGGTTCAAAGCGTGAGTTAAGGCCAGAACCATAGGGGACAGCTCCTTGAGGATGGGAGTAGGGTTTGTGGATTTTCTTGGCTAGAGAAGATTGAGTTTCTCTATCGAAGAAAGTTGTGTGGGTGTTCTTACCCCCATCGGTCGAGTTTTTTTTATAGTTATTCAACAAAATGAATAAAAGTAATTGTACATACTAAACCAATCCTTGTTCTCCATCTATATATATGCAACAGTCATTATCTCGTTCCATTACCATCTTGCATTTTATTTTACCTTCACGCGTAATCTAAGAGATCATCGCTTCCTCTTACACTTGTGTTGAGGGCTTCGTTCCCAACAAAAGTTTAGGACAAATACACAAAATAAGAAATGGCAATTAATACATGTCAGAAAACTTTCATGCGCATGTCAATTACTAGTTTATTAACATCAATATTTTCATTATGAGATACTACAAATCCATGTTAATATGGACGTGCAAACGTATCATTCCATGCCGACTAATTACAGATGAAGTGAACAGGCAACCATTTCTAAAAGATGATGTGAATTGTTCCATCAGAGGATTGAAATATGGATGCGAAAAAGCATTTCCAGTTTAGTGTGTATCGTTGAATGAGCATAGTAATAATTTGCAATTCCATATAAATGAGAATCCCAGTGGAAGTCATAATACTCCCTCTGTTCCTTTTTCCTTGTTAGGATAAACAAATCAGTGTAAATTTGCGCTAAAAAGTTTGCCCTAACGACAAAAAAAGGGAACAGAGGAGTATACCTTTTGCAGGCATACAAAGGATGTCATATATGGAATAACATAGAGTTGAATAATAAACAGCTACACAGAAAAAAAATACCATCTTCTTTTTTGTCACTTCTTCAAGACTTTTAAATTATAGACGAGGACTACACAAAAAGAGTAGTATCAGTATTTTTCTTGAATCATTATTAAAAAAGCTACACTTTTATTAGGTATTATATATTAACATTGAAGAAACACGAAGGCTCAGAATAGTTGATTGACAAAATACCTTTCTTGGCTTAAGAAAGTCATGGCATACTTCTTTATTACCTTTTAGATTGAACTTCCCTTTACGAACTCAAACCTAATTTGTGTTCGTTTCTTGGCCCTTCCAATAGTTTTGGCTACTAATAGTATTAAGTGGGAGCTGAAATGACCAATTTAACCCTACTATAACAGCAATCATTACATCTCAGTTTGTCCTTGTGTCACTATCAATGTTATTTATTTATTGCACAGTTGTATTAAAAAGTCCGTACACTACTTGTCAATATGAAAGCATTTTCTCTCTATGCAATAAAAAAAATAATACGCATGTTGACAGATACAGACTGAGATTGTAAGGGTTGATTTTACAACAGGGCAGACTTGTTTTGGCTACTAACGGTGTTAAGTGAGGATCAAAACACGTTAGCAGTCAAAACAAATGAAGGGACAAGAAAGGAATAAAAATAAGCTTTTGATCCATATAAGTTCCGCCTAGAAACCAAGCAAGGAAGGAAATTAGAACTTTTTTAAGGCCAAGAAATGAATTCGCTCTAGTTGGTTTGCCCTGACAGAAAACATTGTAGTGAAAATGAGTTAGGAAGCCCCATGCAAATCTGAGCTTATTTTCTTTCCGGCGGATGGTTCAATATGACTATACAGCAATCTGATTACGAAAAGCAGAATAAATGAACCTCAAGAGAGGTAAAGATATCATATAACAGATCAGAACTAATAGTTTAATCATATACACGACATAGAACCGACTACAAAAACAAGTAATGTTTTACCAAACTCAAGGTTCAAGGAGGAGAAGACTCAAGGAAGCTTACATAATTTATTTATTATAGAATATTCTATCTTGGCAGCATCGACATGACTATTTTACCCAATCAGCATCTGTTACAACATTTATGCAGCGACTTGAAACCTCAATCACACACACTGCAGTTTTGCCACCATGGCTGTCTCGGCAATTGGTGGCTGGATGGCCTCTGCCGGTATTGCCAAGCTGGTTGACCAAGTGTGTTCTTATGCAGGAGAACAGTATGAATACCAGAGGGATGATGCAAAAGAGAAACTGAGAAGGCTCGAGAAGAGTCTCTGGAAGATCCAAGCTGTCGTGCACAAAGCTGAGAGCTTGAAAACCAAGAATCCGAGTATGTACAGTTGGCTGGGGAGCATCAAAGATGTTGTCTATGATGCAGAGGATGTTCTTGACTTATTTGACTACCGAGTACTGGAGGCGAGAGCTGAAGACATGGCCAATTCATTGGGTTCTTCTACTGCTGGCTCTTCCTCTTCATCCACTTCCGCAACAACCATCAGTACTCCCTCAACCTCCACTAGCAGCAGCTCAACAGTATCACGGTCAGTTCGTGTTTTCAGACGCTTCCTTTTCTCTGATGACGATCTAAACAAGTTAAATGCTATTGTGGGTGGATTTGATAAGATTGCAAGTGAGATGCCAATACTACTCAAGTTAGTGAAACTAGAGGACAGGAGACTGGAACCATCAACTACACGGTGGCGCAGAACAACCTCTATGCTGGGGATCACTAAGTTTTATGGCCGTGTTAGTGAAGAAACAAAATTAAAGAATTTAATTGTAGGTACACATGATGCATCCAGCCAACCATATTCTGTTATATCGGTTGTTGGTCTTGCCGGTGTTGGTAAGACTGCACTCGTGCAGAGGGTGTATAGCCATTTTCGTGATACAGGACATTTTGATTTCATGGCCTGGATCCATGTGTCTGAAAAATTTGACGCTGAACGCCTAACAAAGGAAATGGTACAGGCACAAAAATGTCACAAACTGAAAAGGAGAAAAACTGGTAGGAGGATTTCATGGCATGGCTCCATATCAGTTGATTGGAACAGCATCAGTAGTTTAGATCAAGCTCAACGAATACTTGAAGAGATACTGAACGGGAAAAAGATTTTGATAGTGCTTGATGATATATGGAACGAAATGAGCAGCCAGTGGGAGAATTTATGCAAGCCGCTCCAGGTTGCCAGTAAGGGAAGCAAAGTATTATTAACTACTCGAAGTCACAAGGTCGCAAACATTAACGGAGCAACAGAGACTCTGCATTTAGATGGCTTGAAAGATGAAGACTATACGGGGTATTTTACACGATGTGCATTTGGCAATGCAGCTCCAACTGATTTCCCACAATTACTGAATCTGTGTCAACAATTAGCCCATAAATTGGCCGGCTCACCATTAGCAGCTAAAACAGTAGGTGATGAACTAAAACTGAAGCTAGATGAAGACCATTGGAGAGCTGTGCTTGGGAGCAAACTGTGGCAAATTGAGCAAAACAAAGATGGTATTATAGCATCACTTCGGTTGAGTTATGAGCATCTTCCAGATCATTTGAAGCAGTGTTTTGTTTACTTTGCATTGTTTCCTAAGAAGTACCCACTTCGAGGTGATATTCTCATACAAATGTGGAGAGCTCAAGGATACATTCAAAAGGAAACAGCAGATGAAAATGCACGTAGTTACATAGAAGATCTCTTACAGCTTTCATTTATTCAGAAGGCAGCAAGTCTAGATGACCATTATGTAGTTCATGATTTGCTCCATGATTTTGCAGAGCTGGTCTCCAATGGAGAACACTTCCGTATTGAAGACGATTTCCATGTTAGTATACCAGATAATGTCCGCCATTTATATGTCAATGGAAGCAATATTTTGAAAGTGTTCATAAGTTTGACAGAAAGCGAAGTGAAGAAAGGCCCAAGAAGCTTAATAATATGCCACCGTGATGCTACTTCTGGAGATGGCATCCGCCCATCCAATTTCAACAAAGCACTTGAAGAGACATTGCATCTGCCTGAGCTCAGAAGCCTACGAGTTCTGGTTCTACACCATCCACATGGTACTCTTCCAGATAATATCGAACATTTGATCCACTTGAGGTACCTAGACATCAGTGAAAGCAGAATGTTTACCAGTGTCCCTGTATCACTATTCAAACTCTACCATTTGCAGGTGTTGACTCTGCATTTCTCTTACAATGAAACTAATGTAAAAGTTGTACTGCAAAAGGGCATCAATAGGTTGACACAACTCAGATACTTGACGGCTCCACCAGAAATAATTTCAGGCATGGAGCATGTCGGTAGGTTAACATTCCTCCATGCATTAGAAGAGTACCATGTGATGAGCGGTAGCAGGCATAGCATATGCCAACTAAAGCAATTGAATGAACTTCGAGGGAAGCTTACCATTAAAAATCTTGAAAGGGTGAGATCCAGGGAAGGGTCATCTGATGCAAACTTGATTAAGAAGCAGAATTTGAAGAAGATATCGTTATGCTGGAATAAATTGGATGAGGTAAACACCTATAGCACTGAGCATGAAGCAACCTTTGAGGGCTTAAAGCCAAATTCAAACTTGTGTGAACTGCATGTTACTGGATACATGGGAACCAAATCTCCTAGTTGGCTAATAAGAGAGTACATACCCAACATTCAAACCATCGAATTAGTATCCTGCCATAACTGGAAGATACTTCCACCTCTTGGGAGCCTACCATTCCTGAGGATATTAAATATAAGAAACTTCACGGCAGTTGATAAGATTGATGCTGGATTCTACGGCGATGCTGCAATGGCATTCCCATCGTTGGAAAAACTTCTGTTTGAGAACATGGAGCAATGGAAAGAATGGTCAAGTGTTAAATCTAACCAAATCATATTTCCTAGACTACGTAACATCTGCATTAAGCACTGCAAAAAATTGAAGGGACCTTTGCCATTACCAGTGCCATCAAAAGGGATCAATATCTCAGTTTCTGATTGGCCCTCTGCTAATGGAACCAACATGAACTCTGTAAAGGCTGCTACTGATTTAAAGACTTCCTTCAGTATTCAACTATTTGTGGACTACTATGGGCTTCTGTTTGGGTACCTTTCATCTAGTAGCCTAACCACCGTTCATGTGTTGGACTTCTCATCCCGTCACTTAGTATCATTTACCAACGAGCAGGAGGAATGGCTACAGAAACTCACATCAGTCAATGAAATTCACTTCACTGACTGTGCAAATTTGACATCACTACCCAAGAATTTGGTTCATCTTACAACTCTTCAGTCTCTGTACTTAAATAAGTGTCCAAAACTCAAGTCATTTCCGCAGACAGGCTTACCAGATTCTCTGAAGAAACTTAGTGTCGAAAAATGCCACGACAAACTTTCTGCATTGTATTCCCAGATTGCCTCAGCATCTAGCTTGGTGCCTGCAAGAGGACCAACAGACCCAGTCCCAGTCTACACAGCCAATCAGCAGCTGATAATCAAAGTATACCACCGCAGGGCAGTCAAAATCAAGCATGCAAGAGCAAGTAGTTACAATCAAAGCTCTGCGATCTTCATGGCCCAACCACTAGAGCCTGTTTCTCAGGAACCACCACTCAAGACCACCAAAAAAAGGAAATATGAAACGCCAATCACTAATGATTGGCTTAGGAAAAACAACAGGAAGGTGGTGGCAAACGATGGGTACAATGCCACTTCCTAACCTCAACTGGACCACTGACTCGAAGCAAGGCTAAGAACTCAGCTGTCGGGCCTGCAACTAGAAGCAGAATCCAGTCATGTCGCCACTCCTCTGTGCCAGCTGTGGGTAAGGTCCCGCTTCCTAACCTCATCTCAGTCATTGAATTTCCTGGACTTTCCAACATTGAAAATCTCAAAGAAGATGTGTATCTGGAAATTCCTCTCTGAGTTGCAGGTCATAGTCAGGAGGTGCAGGCTCCATCCTACGGAGTTGACCGTCAAACTGCTCCTCGCCACTGAAGACCTGTTGGCGGAGGACAACCAGTAGAAGGAACAAATGGTTGTCCATGGATCTGCACTCGTATAGATCAGTTTGCACCAGGGTATGCCCTGGGAGGACCTCTAACTTTGGAACTGGAACCTCTTATTTTGCGGATGCATTTTGGTTTAGGACTGTAATGGGAAAGACAGACGATGGTCACACAATACCCTTGGTTACCAGTTGTACTCGACTTATCAGTTATTCATCATGCTGGGCTGATGTGTGTACTGTAGTGATGTGTGTTGTACGGTTCTAGCCCACCTTTTTCTTCTTAATATAATGAAGCGCAGTTCTCCTGCATTTTTGAGAAAAAGAAATCATGCTGGGCTGAAGCTGCTGCACCTCTTGCTTATCTGATGATGCTTACTCTTCACTTAAACTTCCTCCCGCCCTGACTGTTGCACAACAACATTCTCACTCCACACAGCTGGTGGTGCAGTCCCTGTCAGGAAACAAATTGAATCGACCTATGCTGGCTGCCTTTGGTTTTCGAGGCAGCTCAACCATACACCTTTGTTGCAAATGGACCATAACAATAACAGGAATTGGACAGTGCTTAATTGGAACATTAGAGGAATTAATGCAGACGACAAATGCAATGTGGTCAGAAACAAAATAGGATGGCGAACAAGATTTTGCTGAATGGCTACTTAACCTCGACATTGCAGATGGCGAAAATTGGATGTTAATAGGACATTTCAACTTGTATAGATCCACTGAAGACAGAAATAAAGATGGTAGCAACATGAGCAGAAACTATACTTGGAGCAACATGTAAAAAGACCCCCTCGTACAACACCTTGACTAGTGTTTTACCTCAACCAACTGGATACTTGATTACCAAAACACTCTTCTCCCATTCTCCAGACCAATGTCTGACCACATCCCTTGCATGGCACAAACTGGCACTTCCATCCCAAAGGCACAGGTTTCAGATTTGAGAATTATTGGGCTGATCAGCTAGGGTTCATGGAGTAGGTTCAAAGGTCTGGAACTCAAAAGTTAGAGCAACTAACTCAGCCACAAAGCTAGCTGCAAAATTTAAGCTTCTTCCCACAGTGCTCAAGAAATTGGGCAAAACACTCCCCAATATCAATAACACTCTCATAGCCTGTGATCTGGTGCTCAACACACTAGACATCTTCGAGGAAAATAGACCAATCTGAAGAAAATATTGAAGCAACACATTCTAAAGCTCTTACACTGCAAAAAAAGTTCTTAAAAAAGGGCAACCTGGTGCATGTAGCTCCCGCTTGCACAGGGTCCGGGGAAGGGTGTAACCACTTTGGGTCTTTTGTACGCAGTCTTTCCCTGCATTTCTGCAAGAGGGAGGCTGTTTCCAGGACTTGAATGCAAAAAAAACATTATTGGAGAAAAAGATAACAATCCGGTGGACTAAGATTGGAGACGAAGGGACACACTTCTTTCATGCTGCTGCCACATCATGGCAACCCTTGCCATGCCTTCACATGTCGATTGTCTCATCCGGAAGCTTGTCCTCTCTGCGATCCAGAAGAAGAAACGATTGAGCATCTCCTGACCACATGTGTCTTCGCGTGCCAGTTTTGGTTCCACCTGCACGTTGCGCTCCTTGAGCTTGCCCCCAGCCTGATAAAATCTCTTTTGAACACTGGTGGAACAACGTGAGTGATGCAGCAGCAGAACTCACAAGGCGAGGCTTCAACTCGTTGGTTATTCTAGGTGCTTGGACCTTGTGGAAGCATACAAACCGATGTGTCTTTGATGATCTGGCTCCAAACCTAGCTGGTGCCCTCACGCAAGCTGGAGAGGAGCGTAGACTTTGGGAGTTGGCTGGAGCTAGAGGATTAATCCTTCCTAACAGCTCCACTCCTAGGTGATTAGCATGGGTATTTTGAGGTCGTCATTTCTGCCAAAAAGGCGTGCATGTAAAACCTTTTAATCGCTTTGTGTATGTGTATAGTGTGTGTTGTACGGGCTCTTGCCCATCCCTTTTTATTCTTAATATAATGATACGCAGCTCTCCTGCATGTTCGAGAAAAAAAAATTGTCATGGATGAAAAATCCTGACTTCCAGCAGCATGTTAAGAAAATCTGGCTAGCTCCTACAAGGGATTCTTACGCGATGGATAGATTCCAGTATAAAATCAAAAAGTTTAAAAAATTATTTTAAGGGGTGGGGATACAATCAGGCTGGACAAAATAAAAAGAGGAAATTGGAATCTTCGGTTTGGGGGATGTAAGATAGAAATCTTCGTCATTGCGGGTCGGCAGACAAGAAAAAAGTTTATCTTTTATTTTTGATCCATATTATTATAAATATGGATAAAAAAAGACAAACACATCTCTATAGGCTAACTTCCAGGAGCATGTTAAGAAATAGGCTAGTCAGTCCTTAGCCGGGTCAGGTCTCACCCTTCCTTCCTGTTTCCTTTCAAAGACAAACTTTTGTACTCTATCGCCCCTCATAGCTCGGCCAGGAATGAGGAGGTGTAATGTGTAAGGGGCCGTTTTTTCCTCTCTTAATATAAAGATACGCAGCTCTCCTGCGTATTCGAGAAAAAAAATATTTATAATAATATTATCTAACACGGCAGGGGTTTCCCTGCTGTTTTTTCTTCAAAAACCATAAGTGACATCATCACAGTACCGCAGAACATGAAGAGAGAATTCAAGTAGAGTAATTCAAAGGAAAGAAAATTGGCAGTATTATTATAGTAAATATGTAGTTAAGAAATACTTGCCTCCTTTTGCCTAATATCAATGAAAAAAGATATGCATCAACAAATCAACCTAGTCTAATCTAGGAGAACATTTTCAAAATAAAAAATCAATTGAGGATCTAGTTTTGCTAAGTGTACATAGCTTACAATTCAATAGATGAAATAATGCCTTTTGAAAATAAAAGTTTGGATCTGAGCTGGCGTACTTATTCAGTTTACAGAATCAAACATTCTGATTGTGTTGATCTGAGCAATTATATCTCCTTACATCCTTTGGCTCCTTTACTGCAAAAGAGTAGTATCTAATTAGAATAGTCCAACCAATATGTCAACATGGGCATTAGTCTTAGTTTTGACATTCCGAGGAAAAGTACACCCCATCAGAGTACATTTGTGAATATAACAGTGCATGCAGAGGACTCTAAAGTTAGTAAAGTATCTATAATTATGCCTTATTAAATTCTTGTGATAATATGCGTTAAAGTTAGCAAAGCTTCTGGCTTGTTTAAACAACTTGAAAAACTATATATGACAGAATAAACAGCTACATTATGGAGGAAAGAATTATAATTGTCCAAGAATTTAATGTGGTTCATTTTCTTTTGTTTAAAAAAAATGAAAAATGTACAGTATATATTAGTCTATCAATTAGTTTGGGTAAAAAAAACAAAGCCACGATCAGTGGCAAAGCTAGCAATTGGATGACATGAGTCCAACTTGGTTTGCTAGAGTTGTCACAGTGGTCCACAAACTTGATTTTGAGTGGCGTAAAGTGTGTAAAGTATTCCATACCCTGGTACCGTGGGACTCAGGTAGCTACATGTACCTTTGCCAATGACGGGAATCACTTAAGTGTAAAGTATTCCTCGATGTTAATATTTTATACTGGAAACCATTTACAGGCCAATCAAACCGGAAACTGATCAAGGCCATCATTACTGTCAATTGAATGTAACCCCAGTTTTCAAATCATGCGGTGTTAAGTTGCTGAGTTATCTTATAGGGTTCTCAGATTAAAGAAAAAAAAGGAATAACTGGAGCATTAGGGTCTGAAAATTGAATCTCATGGAATGTTAATGTTTTTTTCCTTTTAAAACATTGATGTAATTGTTTGATGCTATATGCTGAACCTAATAAACTGACAGTAGTTGTAAGCACTGATGCTATATGCTGAACCTAATAAACTCACAGTAGTTATAAGCACTGGCAGAATAAATAATAAGGAGATGCTTCACACATTTATTTTAAGTAAAATATAAAAGGAATATGCATAAGATATTAATTAATCAATGTCACCATTAGGAAACCTGTAAAGGGAACCATATATGTTAAAAATTCTGCTCTTAAGAACTGAGCGAAAGCAGCACGACCTTCCCTGGGGGAAGCACTTCACAGGGGTGCTCGCAAAGTGGATGACTCTAATAAATGGCAAGCATGTCTCATAGCCATCCACTGATTGTCTTTGGGTCTCAAAAATTCAGTTGCATCTAATTGCAGGATAGGCCAGTGAGGATAGATTTTACATGCTGTCCAATTTGGTTCCATTCACTACAATGTATAATGTCCGGTATATAAAAATGCAGGATTAACAACAAAGGGGATACAGTAGAGGAAAGAAAAAAAAACATTTTGGATGCTATGAGATAATAATCAGCAACAGAAGAAGAAAAGAACCACTTGTGCTCCACAGCTGAATGAACAAGCGATTCTCAATCTCATCGGATGGGGGAAAGAAACAAGGATTAGCAATGGGCAGCAGGGACCTGATCGGAAGACGACCGAACGTCGATAAAGGTGGTCTGAGCTTCACTCAGACTGCTACGGCCACCGGTTACCACCTCGCCGTCGCCGGCGGAGCGGATGGACGTGACGGACGGGGGCGGCGGTAAGAGTAGGGAGAACTCGGTCGGGGGCGGCGTAGGACTCCGTATGCGTAGCCTGAGTCGATCCGTACATCGGCCCGATTGGCCACGAGCGCGGCCCGTTTGGCCCACGAGCGCCTAGAGTAGTGACACAGCGATGCCCTCACCTGCTGCATCGTCCGCACGAGGGCACCTCGCAAATGGTGACCATCAAAATAAAAGGTAGTGGTCACCCTTAGATCAGAAAACAACAAAACTATTCATTTCTTTTTTCTTGTTCTTTCTTCATCCTCCTCCCTTCCTATCTTTCTCATCCTCTTTGACACCCCATTCAGACTAGGAACTGGGCTTATTCTAGTTGGCTAGGTGGTGGAGGATATGGGTTATGCACCCCTAGTCATTCGATTCGAGCCCTCACAACCTCGAATTTGGATGCCTATTTCTGGTCGTTTTCTTCTCCTTAATGAAAAACCACCTAGCTCCTCCTAGGTGTGGTCTCCTTTCTTTGACACCCCATTCGGACTCCGTGTCACCGCGCCACGAGCCCTCGCGCCGGCCGCCTCGAGCTCGGGCCTGCCGGCCGCGCGCCCCGTGCTTGTTGCCACGCCGCTAGCGTCGTGTCTTGATCTGCGTGTCATTGTGCTGTTGTTGCGTTGCCGCGCCACCATCCTTGTGCCCCTAACAGCCCGACATCAGGCCCCGCCGATTGGCGACCTTATCGATGCTCGCGCCATCGCAACGCTACGGCCCTATGTCATTGTCCCAGCTCTTCTAAATTTGCAAAATAAAAAATTATAAGATCAACAACTGAAAAATAATAAATAAAATGAAATGTTTCATCAACATTTGAAAATATCGCTAAAAAAGTGAAATTTTGGGCTAACTTTTGAAACTGCTAAATAAATAATAAATGTTGAGTCAACATGTGCATTCTCCGACTTCTATTTCTATGGTTAGAGGAGGATATGTTGGACTATTAAGGTACAAACCATATGGTAATAAAGAATTGTTCCACGAGTTGTACCACTAAATTGTTCCACGAGTTGTTCCACTAAATTGTTCGACGAGTTGTGGTACTAAATTTTTCGATGAGCTGCGTCACTAAATTCTTCGATGGACTGCGCCACTAAATTCTTCGACGAATTGCAATTTGATAAATATTGAGTCAACACGCAAAAATGTTCAGTAAAGTAAGAAATGATGGACAACATTTGCAAAAATGTTGATTAAACATAAAATATTGAGTCAACATGTGAAAAAAGTTGAGTCATATAAAAAATTGAATAAATAAGAAATGTTTATCAACATTTGGTAAAATGTCAAGAAAACAAAAACATGTCGAGTCATGAAAAAGTTTAGTCCACTAAAAAGTTTAGTCAACTAAACCTGTGAAAAAAATATTGAATAAATATGAAATAGTGAATAACATTTGCAATACATGTTGAGTAAAATAACAAAATGTTGAACCGACATTTGCAAAAAAAAAATTGATTAAACACAAATGTTGAGTCAACATCTAAAAAAGATTAAAAAAAGGGTAAAAAGATATGGACCAACATTTGTAAAAATAGCAAGTAAAATAAGAAAATGGTTAAATGAACATGTCAGAAATGTTAAGTCAATATATAAAAAGTTCAGTCAACATAAAAAATATTGAATAAATAAATTTTTAACAATGTTTACGAAAATATTAAATAAAATATAAATATTGAATGAACCTGTCAAAAGGCACGAAGTTTCTAGAAAAGGGAACGACAGCTAATTAGTACATTAGATAAAGAACATAGTGCTCCTTTAAGAGCTAACATTGTAAACAGTGATATGAAAATAAAAGGGTTTTGGTCTCTTGGACACTCTAAAAACGTGGATCTCCTGGACATCGCATTTTTTATTTTGGTAACGTGGACACCGAGAAAATGCGGCTTTTACCTTCGGGAACTACAGTATGAAAAACGATTATTTTCAATTTTTTTATCTCAAAGCACAATATACATTACAACTTGAAATTTTGCACAAAGTTGCATTGTTGTATTTTCTGTCCATTTGATTTTTTTTATTAACTAATTGTCAATTGTATGCATAGTTTGATTTTAAAAATAAATATTTTTAGTTATAAAATAATTTAAATGATCAATAAAAATATGAAAAAATCAATTATAGGGAATACAGTAATATTTGCTTGTGTGAAATTTCAAGTTGTAATTTATATTGTGCATTGAGGTAAAATTTGAAAATAATCATTTTTTCTACTATAGTGTCCCGAAGACAAAAACCGCGTTTTGTCAAAGTACACGTGATCAAAAGAAGAAATACAATGAAGACCAAGCCACATTTTTAAAGTGTACACGGGAGAAAAATCCAATATAAAAATCCTTCGTATCACCCATTCACATCGTAACGTGTAGTGCATATGTGGTTTGTAAACCCAAGAGTTCTAATATTTTTTTTGTCAAAAGTCAAAACGTAAAGAGTAATACTATAGATTTAACATGAGTCGTACTGTGTACAACTTGAATCATCATAGGGGCAAACATCATCATTGGAAATACTAAGTAGATACCCCGCGCGTTGCTGCGGACTATTTTAAGAGGTGTCAAGACTATAAATAACACTTTGATTAGGCAATATCAAATTTTTTAAAAAAATTTGTATTATTCAGTGACACAAAATATTTTTACAATATATAGCACATACACAAATTGACTGTTGTCCCGTGAATAAATTAAATGTGATATTTTGAGTAGTGCTATCAAAACAATTGCTGGAAAAGAATACGTTGCCTGGAGGACAGTAGGTAACAACGACTTGCAAGATTAAGATTTGAGCAGGATATTGGCTAACACATCATGCTCCAACAGATGAGATTAGTGCCGGTTCGCAAGGAGATGGCGACGGTGCTAATTCTGGGGTGGAAGCAAGTAGAAGGAAGCTGGTGGAGTCCCTGCTTTTATCGAATGGCTTGGAGATGAATGAATGAGTGCTAGGTCCTGCATGGCAACGCCTTGCCTCCCAATGCTAACGTATGCTAATCAATTGTAGAAAAACGCATGCTAATGCAATGGTCGGAGATTAGTGGAGACAATTTAGTGATTTATATATGGTGGGGCTGCACGGTGGACGCTTTAACGTGACATGCAGAGTGCGGCATCAATGCACAACTTGAGCGGTGAGATGAAAGAGTTTTTTAACCATCTAATGGCTGTAATTTTAAGGTGACGTGGAGGGCTATGGATTGAGAGAAATAATAATTAAGGATTGTTAGTGGGTTGCACTTTTAAAAGATAAGTAGATTAAACATATAGCTATAGCTACCGTCCATTCATCAGCATAGAACACAAAATCGAACAACACGATTTGATTTATAGCAATTTGAAACATATAAATACTTATAAGAACAAAGTTCAATGTAATTAAAGCGCAATGAAATTTTTCAATCAGTCCATGTAACTATAGAGCTTTTTTCACATGTTACCCCTCGATTGACTGAAACTTTATAAATAATCCCTCAAATTCTGAATTTTTATATTTTACCCCTCGACTGACTAATAGTAAAGGCAAAATTGGAGCATACCGAGAAAGGGCGGATTCATCCAAAACACACTGTATATATTTGATTTTGTTTGAGACACACTATGATTTTATGGTAATTGTCCGGAACACATCGCGCCAATTATAATACTATTTCCGGTTGAGAGGCTATGAAAAAAGACGTTCCGACCACTCTCTCTCTCTCTCTCTCCTCCAAGCTTCCAATGCCGCCTCCCTAGATGACACACCCGCTCCTAGACCGGCGCCGCCTCCCTGGCTCGTGTGCCCTCCCCGCGTTGTGCCCCACCCTGGCCGACACCGACTCCCTAACCGTCACACCCCTCCTGGTCGGTGCTGCCCTCACCGTGCCACGCACTTCTGCGGCGCGGTGAGGGGTGCCCGCCCCACTCGGTGTCGCCTTCTCGGCCGACGCAAACCTCACGGTGCCGCCTCCCTGCCCGGCACACCCGCTCCCCGACCGGCGCCACCTCCCTGGCCCATGTGACCCTCACCACGCCGCCTCTGGCCGACGCGCTGCCTCCCGAAGGCACGCCCCTCCCTACATTGCGCTCTGCCCCTCGTCGCGACACTCCCCGTCGTTGCGCCCCCTCCCCGCCCGGTTCTCCGTGGCCGGTGCACCCCTCACCGCGCCACAGCCAAGGGAAGAAGATGAACAGTGCAGGGGCATCCGACGTCATTTACGAAAGTTTCTCTCTCCTATTGAAGTAAAAAATAGTATTATAATAGGTGCCATGTGTACCAGACAATTACCACAAAATCGTAATATGTCTAAGACAAAATAAAAAATGGCAGTATGTTATGGACGAATCCACGCATTCGATGTGCTGCAGACAATTTTGCCAAAAGTAAATAATCCCTCAAACTCTGAATTATTGAGACATAGGAAAATAGTTTTGACACATGAGATTAACTAAGGTCAAATGTGATCACACCAATCACTTTAATGCAACCATACGTATTTGTCACATCAATCAAATCTTGGAAATAAAAACAGGCCACATTTTGGAAATAAAATTTTTAATATGTTTACTAATAGAATATTAGTTTAAAAGAGGTTCAAAAATAAAAAGAAGTCACAGCTATGGACAAGATGTCGCCAAATATAAAAGAACTAGCTGACTACATGATTTTCCCGTAGTGATTGAGCATTCACCTATTTTGATTATTGAACACTGTGATTCGCGAAGAAGAAGAAGAAGAGAGCGTACAGAGTCTTATTCTTGAAAGCATAAACGAAAGTAACAAAGCAGGGCGAAACCTTTCAACAATCAATCAGCGGCGCTGCCATCATCGATCGGATACGCGAGTCGAGGAGAAATTGGATCACCGGAGCCTTGCCATCCGTGACTGGAGCTCACCGACGTGCTCCGCCGTGACGCAGTACGCCACCGCGTTGGAGCCGCAATCCTCCTTCCACCCCTCGCCGGCGCCCATCCCGATGCCGCCCCAGGACGACACGTACAGCGCGCTGACGAGCTGCTCGTCCACCTCCATCTCCCCGGTTATTGTGGGGACGGAAGAATCCGGCATCCGCTCCTTGGCGTCCCTGATCAGCTTCACCAGCTCCGCGACGCCGCTCGTCGCCGTGACCAGCTGCGACGTGAGGCAGTTGCCGTATAGTACCCGTCCATGGCGCCGACGCACTTGCGCAAGTTCGCTGCGAAGACGAGCGGGCGAGGTCGTCTGGATCCGCGTGGATCCGCGTGAATGTCGTCATCTTGAAAAGTTTGTGACACGCGTACCATGGACGAGGACAGGTGTGGAGACATCCACCTGGTCGATGCCGCAACGTGCCATATGTAAGTTAACAAATGCTGATGACAACGCAGAAAATCCGGTACCACTTGACGAGAGAATCTGGCCGATCTTCTGGTAAGTATAGTTTACCTGCAAGTAAATTGAATAACACATGCATGCAACAGCACGAAGAATGCAATATGAAATTGTAAATATGCGTGATTTTTTTAGATACTGGGAAAGAGATCCCGGCCTTCACCTATTACAGAGTTACAACCTAAAATTATTATTACAAGACCGTTTACAGCACTCGGTTGTCAATACCAACCATCAGTTTGAATGGATACATTATTAGTAAGTAATCTTATTGCTAAATCTCGATTCGAAGTTGGTGAATACGTGCATGACTGTTGACTCCAGCATCCGGCATGCTCCCTTCAATTTTCCTTCTTCATCGTCACACCTTTTGAGAAGCGCCCAGTGGTGACACCAATATGTGGCCCTGAAGATTACCTTAATTATGAAGAGCTTTCAGACGTTAACCCTGCTCCAGAGAGTCCTCTCCAATGGAGGCCGACCGACGCTTGCTCCTCTTCGCGGCTGATTGAGATAGTCATTACGGGAGACGGCGTATATGCCGTGTGCCAGAGCCTGTGCCCTGTGTCGTGTGCTAGTAAAATTACACATGGCATAAATTTAATATGCCCTTTTGTTTTACACCTATAGCAATAAGACGGCTTGCGTTTTGTATCTGCTTTGTTAGATGCCTCTGGGATCTCAGTTGTTGTGGGCTTCGACAGAGATTTAATTTCCTCTAATTTAGTCAACTCACATGGAATTTGTGTTTCCATACCCTTGACTGATGCCACCGCCTGTTGGAGGAGTGTGTCTGCCTTTGTTGTAGCCTCTAGATTCTTGGAGCCAGTGAAACCTTGAACTGACTCCAGGGCTTGCTGAAGTAGAGCCACCGTGACAGCCACTTGTCCAGTTGCCCCCTGATCCGGTCCACCTATGTTAAGCACAGTCTGCTCTGTCTTGGTATCTAATGTGCCACCGCTAGGTAGCTTCATCATACTTGCTTGTGACCCCTAGCCACCGATATTGTTCCACCAACATGTTGATGTGCATATGCGGCTTCTCTCTCCACGTTACCTCCTCTTGCATGGCGCTGTTCGCCTACAGCCCCATGAAAACCACGCCCTCCTCGGCCACCGGTATAGCGATTCAAAGGCCGGTTATATGCTCTTCCTCCTCCTCTTGATTCATATCATCCCCCACGACCACCACCATAGCCAGGGTGAAATTCACGGTTAGTAGATTGGAAACCTCCACGACCGATGAACGCACCCTGACCAGCTCCTCTCCCAGATATGGTTTCCCCTCCGTGTTAATGGTTAGCACCACCAAGGTACTGGTTGTTTCCAGCGCTGCCCCTCTCTAGCTTAGCAACTCCGACGTAGGATGTTGTGGCCGACAGAGTTTGACGGAAGTGAGGCACCCTAGGTTTACCCGTCGTCATGCCAGTTCTAGCAAAAAGGTCACCAAACCAGATGTGGGTCGGTTACAAGCTAGTGGGCTTAGGACTAAAGCCTTCGGGCCCAAATTCGGCCTAGTCGTATTCAGCTTGGATGGACAACTTTTCATCCCCAAATGAATTTGATTTTCAAATATTGAAACTTCTGATTGTCGCTTTTTTGGGGATGTTAGATCTCGATGAGCAATTCTTCTCCATCGCCGGCGGAACTTGACAGACATGATGGAAGGGAGGAGAACGAGAAGGAGGAATGCATACCTTTTGCCTCTACCAATGCGTTGCCTTACGTCCGGTGCGAAATACGTGTGGTTTTGGCAACGGACCTTGCCAAGGACGATTTGATGTCCTATGCTGTACCATCTCTTGTCGATGGATTTTTGTGTCGTCGGTCCCTCCGTTGCTCTTTTTCTATTGATACCTGTCGACGCAACAAGTTCATCCTCTGCCTACAACAAAACCGTGATCTACCGACTGTAGAAGTATCTACCGACCGTAGATCTTCTTCTTCATCACTTTCAGAGTCACCGGAGAGTGCCCAAAACCGTGATTGCAATTGCCCCTCTACACCATGAATATGTGGCCTAGGCATTGATGATGCACCAAGTACAAGTTCAAATTCCAGAGTCATCTGTTCCTTGGCTTCCTCCTCAACTTCTGTGGAACCCTGCACCTCCAGCCGAGCCGCTGGAAGTAGGGTTAAGCGTCAAATCCTGAAGCTATCTTTCCTCATCGCCGATCTGAACCTGATCGAGATCGAGCTGCACCGGCGGTAAAGGATTCAAAGCTAAGAGGCGTCAATCGCCATCTAGAGGATCACCCATGCACCCGCGTCTGCTCGCCTGCCACGCCGCTCTCCTTCTGGCCTAGCCCGCCGCGGTGCGCGCCGTGCGCACGCCACGGTGATGTAAACTGAGGTAAAAGAGTTTAAGATCTTGATCGAGAGGGATAATATCCATTAACGAGTAAATAAGAACGGGGCAGATTAAATTGCGAATGATCTAATCGCTCACATACAATGAAGATTGTCAGATTTTATGAGAAAAATAGAATTCAACAAAACCAAACCCTAAAGTGTGAGCTGGTGGCTTGTAAAATAATTTCATGGCATGTGCGATACCCCCGAATGCGGTCCTAATGGGCTCAACAAGATACAAGGCCCAAAAGCCAAAATACTGGACGTAACACTGACACAAATTTTGGATACATCTACTTGTTTATGTGGTTCTCAATGACTCTGGAAGAATTTTGACATTGGACTGGTGAAAGACTATCTCCTAAGCATTCTATAGAAGAACATCCAAAATAGAGCCCTTAACGGCATGGGCGTCCGTTTTAGGGAGACATGCTCGTACTTGACGTGGACTAAGTCTCCAATTTGTAGGATATGTGGCGTAGACTGGGTCTATAACTTGTAGGATATGAGTATATGATGTGGGTGTATTTAGGTGTATCAACTATCAACTCCACACACAGTTTTTGTAGCGCCCCAGGTGCTGGTTTGCCGGCTAGCACCCCAGAGTGCTGTATAGCAATGGTGGAAGACATCGAGCTGATGATTCACAACATAAAAACTACATTTTGGTTGATACATTATGAGCAGTGCCAACAAAGGGAGAGATTAGAAAGGGAGAGTAATTAAGAGACAAAATCAAAGTACGACAAACGTCATACTTAGTCCTCCGCCACTGCATAAAACTAATATAACTATATATATAAGAAGAAGCACAATCGACATTTCATGGCCTTTATTCCAAGACACGGATGAGTTTAATTATGTGATTGTACAAAGTGGCGAGACAAGGCGATGCACAAGGATCGTGAAAACGATGCGTGCCTATTATTAACCATAAACCAATAAGCAGAGGCAAGACGCCGCATTGCTTGTACTTGTCATCGAAATAATCTGGCTAATTTGGTAAAGTCGATAAAGGAAAAAAACAGATTATTGTCATTGCATTCTTGTTTCTGCTGCTTAGTTGTCTCCTGATTCCTGTTTTAAATTGCTATGTTCAGCGTAGTTTCTCCAAATAATTAGTTTGTTCATAGTAAATGGCCATTTGGAGCACTTCCAACAAAAGGCACTTATTTTATGCCAAGGATGAGACAGAATTGAACGGAAATATTTAAGGGGAGATGAGGCGGGCCTAAGCAGTTGGCAAAGAAAAACAATCACTACAGGATAACGGTACTGTAGGAGAGCCCCACACATCCATCACTACAGGAAAAGCTTGTAGCAGGCCAAATCGCCTATAGCGGCCGACATGGCTACCCCCGCTAGCTAAAAGAACGAACCTAGCGGCGTACTCGATCAACCGCTGTTACAAAGATATTAATAGTATTGAGTTGCATGCACCAATCAGTTCATCCAAAAGGCTAAGCTGATAGGGAAAGGTGGACAACTCACTTATACTCCAACACTCCCCTCACGTGCAGACTCCACTGGGCCTCAAACGTGAAATATTGGAGTGGGCTGCAATTTATTTAATAAATCGCGCTAGCCAGGATTCAACTCGAGACCTCCAGCTCGATACCATATTGAGTTGCATGCACCAACCAGTTCATCCAAAAGCCTAAGCTGATAGGGAAAGGTAGGAAATTCACTTATACTCCAACAAATAGTGGTGGTTCAAGATATCACCTGTTGCTATATCCATAATTCCGAAAAAAATTAGTGCGTGGAGGCTCGAGCGCCATACTACAAACTCCGCCGTCGCGCGCGAGGCCGCCATATCCACCTCCTGTCGCCGCGGCTGCCCGCACACCAATTGGATTCATGCCACCTTGGCAAGATCCGGCCTCCTTCATGCCGGATCTAGTCGCTACACACCGGTGCTTCCTGCGCGCGCCTAAAGGAGAAGAGGTGGCGCCCCTACTACACGCATAGGTCACAAAACCATAAATCGTTTGATTTTTTCATACAATAAAAACCGAGCGAAAATCGTTTTTGCTATAGTAACTAGGTTCGGTTTTATCAAAAAACCGGCCGGTTTTAGAAATCAAGCCGGACTGAACTCCGGTTTCCGCGGTTTCGAGCGGTTTTTGAACGATTTTTGATCCGTGACTGCACGCGCCACCGGGGATGGGGAGGCCTGGAAATAGTTGGCCACCTAACATCGCCCTCCCATTCGGGCTGCCTCGTTCGAATCTACGCCGCCACGAGGCGGATGCAGCTTTGACCGTGCTAGAGGGGACAAGTCGGGGAGGAAGGCGACCCCGATGGAAGGGAGGAGCCGGGGAGCAAGGCCGCCTTACTAGATCATGTGTGGGATCCGCGCCGCCTTGGTCGGATGCGCACTGCTCGGGGCCGGATTCGGCCTTGCCCGTCAACAGGGAGAGGGGCGCCCAAGCTCATCAGCCTATCGGTGTCACCCACGTCGGACGGGATGGATAGGGGGAAGGGAAGAGGGAGAGGGGCGCTCGACCTCTCCATCAAGACCGCCGCCGCCGCCAGCCTCCCATCCGAGTGTCGTCACATTAGGTGGAGGAGAGCCTCGAGAGGTAGGGACAGGGGCAGCAGGTGGAGGAGAGTAAGGGACACGAAGCACTAGGGTTAGGTAGAGCTCTATTTATAGTCGCTCTCAGTTTACATTCCATCTCTCAATTCGAAAAGAAAGAGAAATTAACGTGTCTCCACATGGTTGAGTTCCTTTCCCCTTACTGCTCTATAGGTTATCTAAAACATTATGTTGATTCTTCAAGCAACTAATGGCATCATAGGTCAGTTAGAGGTGAGGCACCTCATTGTCAAAATAATTAAATTGATGATCATCAATCAAGTTTACACGCTATATGTGAAATTTTCTTCCGTGAACTTTGCTTCAAATGATTTTTTTTCTGATTTTAAGGCCGCTCTTCTGATTCTAAACACAGATTCATCATGGAATCATGCATAATCATTGAGTCAGTATGAACAAGAACTCAATCATATGACAAGCACTGCAAAATAATCATTATATGTACTGACCAAATAAATTGATCTACTTCTGTAAGAACTGGCGTGCCAAGCAATAGAACAATAATCATTATTAACAGTTTAAATTCCATCTTGTAGAAATCATGACAATTCAAGGAACGGACCAAGAACTATAAATATTGGAAGATAAACTTTGGCCATTTCAGAAGAACAAAAGGGTAAAAGGTAAAGTACGGCCTCTGCAGATAAAGAAAAGTATACCTTGGACATACTACGTGACGTCAAAGCTTTTACATTGAAGAGGATAATTGATTTTGCCCCACATGCAACGGCTTGGACAAAACTGAACTTCCGGAATCCATTTGAGTGAAACCAAAAAAAATTAAGTAATGTGTGGTCAGAACTAACTTCAGAATCCTTTGTTGTTCTTGAAGTTTTGGATATCCGCAAGTTCTAACTCCACCTGCTTTCACTATTTGACTCGGGTCAGCTTTTATCAACAAAGCTTTCAAGGACACGTTTTGTGCCACTTAAATATTTTTAATCATTTGCTTCTTCGAGCTAGGTTCCATCATACATAGTGCATAATGACATTGCATCCACAATTCTGCTAGTGACTATGAACTAATCGCTCGGCAAAAATATCACTCCCCCACTACAGGAAAAAAATTCTATCATTTTTTCAGATAGTCAGATAGCGAAGACTAAATATGTCCAAGAAATCCTGAGGGAACGAGAAGTATAACATGGCTGCTAGAATAATAAAAAAACTGGCAACACCGTCGGAATATTATGCAAGGTTACTCCTGCAATCCATGACTAAATAGAACCTGTGGTTTTGTGTTACAACGGTGCTACAACTTGGGGTTCTTTGAAATTTGCTAAGTTGGAAACACGGTCACTGATTTGCTGTATTATCCATGGATAACCATAGCTCCCATTAATCCGCCAATGAATCTAAGCAGGATCAAAAGAACCTTTTTCCTGGAAAGGCGTTCCCTCATTCCCTAGTAATCATACCAATATAGCCGAAACTGTATCCCCAATCTGGAATTACTAAAACCAGTAGTCAATGGCCGCGCCAATTTCCAGCACTAGCGTTCGTTCCAGCAGAAGCAAATAAACATAGATTTTCCAAGCTATGAGCAATCAATCAGAAACAGCCGCAATTCAATAACGAAAAAGAATTTTCTGTGCTCCACTGCTGAACGAACAAGCGATTCTCTCCCATTGGGTGGAGAAAAGAACAAAAAAAAATATTGCGATGGGGGAATAAGGACCTGATCGTATGAGCACGGCGCGTCGAGGTATACGGTGGTCTGTGCTTCTCCCAGACTGCCGTCTTTCCGTCAACTGTTACCGGCCTCACCGTTGCGGCGGCGGATGGACGGGATGGCGGAGGTCAGAGGACCTCCGTCGGGACCCGGGCCTGCCTGCTATTGCTGGAGCAACCAAATCGTAGGGTCCTACTGCGTAGCCCAAAACAGGCCCATTAACGGGGCACGGCCCAATTAGCACTGTAATTGCTTGTTTTAGTATATAAATCTAACTATCTCCGATAATTCTGTCAATCTAACTATCTAAATGAATCTAAAAAATCTACTACCTCTATCCTATTGAAAGTGTCGTTTTTGACTTTTCAAATTTCATGTTTGACCGCTTGTCTTATTCACAAATTTTATAAAAATATAAAAATAAATACATTATTATTAAAGTATCACTAATGATAAATTAAGTTAGAAAAAAATATATAGCATTTATAAAAATTTGATGAATAAGACGAACAGTCAAAGTACGATGTCTAAAAGTCTAAAACGACACTTTTAATGGGATGGAAGGAGTAACTATCTAAATAAAAACTAATAATCTAAATTTATTTATCAAATAATTCATGATCAGTGTAATATAAACACATACAGTCCTTGAAACGATTCACTTTTGGCAGCAACTCGTAGCTTGGTCTGTTTTTACTGGGAAAAATCCTTGCACGGGGAAACCGGCGAGAACATCTTCAAACACGGTAGAGACAATGTAAGAATAATAATTACTGTTATGTTTGAAATCTGTGGCAGAAGTAGAAGGACAAAAAAGAGTAAAAATATTTGTTCCATTGGCATTGGATGCCTCAATAGACCCCCATAAAGAACTGAGATTTTTACGATTTGTAAAAATAAATATAACCTAACATGGTTTAGACCGTAAAATTTGGAACCTCCAGTGTTGCTGATATACTGCAAATCTACCAAAACCAAAACCGGCTCGCGTACAAATTAAAAGTTCCAGTTTCACAGTATGTGAGTATTTTCAAATTTCCATAAATTTCTCATTCGTACTTTAAATTAAACATTTTATATGTCCATCGTCAATAAGGCCTTAATATTTGACACTTTAGTTAAGTATTTTTGTTTTCTTGCTTTGCATGAACTTCTTTGCTTCTTCGTTGAAACTAAACTAAAATGCCTAGGAAATATGCTCACAATCTGAAAAATATATGAAACAATCAATATGAGCCTTGATTTAGACAACTTTAGCCGTCAACATGAGTGCATGCATTATCTAAGAGTGAATGCGTGCCAAAAATTTTAGACTTTAGTAGACTAAATTATCTAAAGAGTGATGATAAAAATAATGCATCGACCATAAATTTCTCTTAGTGTGATAAAAATGTTCTATCGGCCATAACATGGTGTACTAAAACTGAAACAGAATTTACCTTTGACCTTGCTAGTATTGTTGTAATTTGTTATTTTGGAGGAATCAAGGATTTTGTGTCTTCAAAGAGTTCTACTTCTTTGTTATTTCAGTTGGTTCTCCTTATCGACACTGTATTTTTTTTTAGAAAAGGGGATATATATTAATATCCCAGCTGCTGTATCGACTGATATATAAGGATGTTCATTATTACAATGTCTCGTACACAACCAGAAACCATGGAATTACGAAGATAAAAGATTGTTCCATCAATCCACAACTTAGAGACAAAAAAAAAGTTTAAAGCAAAGACTATGAGAAAAGACAGTTTGTAAATCGCCATCCATTATATGCAAAGACTTCCATGGTTGCCGTTTCAAGCAAAAGGCATGTGCTCTTCATCAAAGGGCGATCCTCCTCCTTCAGTCTCAAAGACCACTGTCTCATCCAATAAGTTCCTCTGAAGATGACCTGTAGAAAAGATGGTACTGCTGCTCTCTCAAAAACCATATCGTTTCTACATAACCAGATAGCTCAACACAAGGTACACACCCCAAACTAGATCAAACGTTTATGCTTTAATGTATACCCTCCCAACCAATGAGAGAACATATGCTGAAAGTTGTGGGGAGGGGAAATGTTAAAAGAAACATGTATGATAGGCCAAATAAATTTAGATAACTGACAATAAAAAAAGATGTTGAATACTCTCACTCAGGTTACAGTAACAACATTGTGTACTCCCAACCCAGTTCCTTCGGCTAGATTATCTTTTGTTAGCGTAACACCTTTATATAGATACCACATAAAATTTTTTTATCTTAAGTGGGAGTTTTACTTTCCAAATCTACTAATATATAAAAGATGCAACCCACTAAGAATCATTCAATGCTATTTCTCTAGCTGCACGTTGCGCCACATCATCTCCAACCCATTAAGAGTCATTCAATGTTACTTCTCTAGCTCCATGTTGCACCACATCATCTCAAATAATTTTAACAATTAGATAAAGATTGAATATTGGCGATTAAGAGCTATTTTTGAACTTTTCAAATCTCTAACATGTCATCTAGAAAGTTAGCACTCCCGATTATCACCTCTGACTCCCATCTATCCATCCATGCATCAATATCCTCATGTCACTTTATGTTATCCGGTCACCATAAATTAAGGTAGAGAAACTACTGCCTTCAAATACCTCCATTACTACTCCACCTTTTGTTCCTATGTCTTTTCCGTTTCTATTTACTTTCTTTTCTGGGTGTTTGTGAAATATTTTTTCTTCATATTATATAATGTGCCACGGCAACGTACGGGGTATCATCTAGTATCTGTTGTAAAAGGTAAAGCATAAGAGGTCATGAGAGCCTCATACATGGATCTCACCGAGAATAATCCATGTTGATGCAAAGCCCACCTAAAGTGATCTGGTCTATTTGTAAGATGAAAATTTGAAAGTGTGGCAAGAATACATCTCCAAGCGGAAAGATTATCTCCAACTAGTGAGCGTCGAACGAAACACTCTCCAACGAGTTATGCAACACCGAAGCAATTGTTTCATTCCTATTTCTAACCACACTATATAAATTTGGAAATTTATCTTTGAAAAATTGGTTTCCAATCCAACTATCTTCCCAAAACCGAACCTAGGAACCATCACTAACTATAAACTCTCCTAGACGCATAAATGCATCCTTAACGTGAAGCATACTACTCCCAAAATGTGAATCTCCCACCACGTGATCCACTTGTCCAATTGTTTTATTTCTAAGGTACTTTCTACGGATAATATTTTGCCAAATGCCTTCTAAATTAATTAATTTAAACCATCATTTACTCAACAAACATTTATTTTGTACCTCTAGATTGAGGATACCCAATGCACAAAATGCTCCATTTTGTCAATCTATATTTCTTTTTATGACCTTCATTTTGCCAAAAAAATCTGGACCTGTAATAATCTAGTCTTTCTAACACTCCTTTTGGCACTTCAAGAAAGGAGAACATAAACATGGGCAAATTACTTAACACTGAGTTGATTAAAGTTAATCACCCACCAACAGAAAGCAATTTGCTCTTCTAGGAACTTAACCTTTTTTGGAAGCGCTCTTCTATATGTTTCCAATCTGCATTTGCAAGACGTCTATGATGCATCGGAATTCCCAAATATCTAAAAGGCAGAGCACCTAGCTCACAACCAAATATTTGAGAATATAATCCTTCCATCTCTTCTACCTCTCCGTAACAAAATAACTCACTTTTATGGAAATTATCGCGTAAACCCAACAACTGCTCAAAGGCACATAGAATGAGTTTAAGATTCTTCACTTGTTCAATATTATGATCCATAAGAATGATCGTATCATCCGCATATTGGAGTATGGACGAACCCTCCTCCACCAAATGTGGTACACCACCTGTAATCTGACCCGCTACTTTTGTTCGTGCAATTAAAGTGGCTAAGAACTCAGCGGCTATATTAAAGAGAATAGGTGATAGAGGATCTCCCAATCAAACCCCTTTTTTGGTTTGAAAGAAATGACCTATCTCGTTATTTTTCTGAACCGCAACACTTCCTTTAGACATAACTCTATGGATCCAATCACACCACTTAGGTGAGAAACCTTTGAATCGAAGAGCTTGCTGTAGAAAAGGCTCTATCACACGCTTTCTTCAAAATCTAATTTCAAAATTACAGCATCTATTTTCTTCCTATGAATTTCATGCAACGTTTCATGTAACGTGATTACTCCATCTAAAATAAAAAGCCTAGGGATAAACGCTGATTGTGTAGGAGAAATAATTCTATCAGCTATGGAAGCAATTCTATTATTAACAACTTTGGACAAAATCTTAAAACTCACATTTAGTAAGCAAATAGGACGATATTGTTCTATGCACGTAGCATCCACTTTCTTTGGCAGAAGTGTAATAACTCCAAAATTTAAACTATGAATAGGATGTCCATTTTTATGAAAATCATTAAACATATCAATGAGATCATGTTTTATAACTTCCCAAAAGAACTGATAAAATTCAGCCGGGAAACCATCTGGGCCAGGCGCCTTATTTACCTCCATCTCAAAAACTGCCTCCCTAATCTCCTTTTCCGTAAAAACGGCAATGAGAAACTCATTCTCTTGCTCAGACACCTGCGTAACTTCTGCCCTTAAACTCTAATGTAATGAGAAGTTATTTTCCTCATGGGGTCCAAAAAGATTTTTATAATAGTCTTTATATATTTTTTAAGATTCTCATTCCCGACAACGATGCCCTCGTCTTGTTCTAATTGGAAAATCTGAGTTTTCCTATGTCTCCCGTTAGCCATGAGTTGAAAAAACTTTGTATTGTCATCCCCGTGCAACACATTAGTCGCTTTGGATCTCTCTAACTAGTAAATTTCTTCTTCTCTAAGTAGTTTCGCAAGCTGATTTTTTAAATTGAATCTCTCATCGTTCTCTACTCTGGTGACAGGGAACGCACTCAGCCCTCCTATAAAAAGCATGGAGAGAAGCTAATAAATCATGTTTTTTATTTCTATTTTGCGAAACCAAATTTCTACCCCATCCTCGTAAAAACCTTCCGACTGTCCTAATTTTGTTTTGCCATTTTTGAAGGGGTGTTGTACCTCTATTCTCATTCTGCCACATAGGTGCAATGAGATTAAAAAAATCATCTCTAAGCAGCCAACTACGCTCAAAATGAAACGTCTGAGAATTAACCCTATAATTATGTTGTCCTGAAAATAACAAAATAGTTGTAATCTCTAGAAAGTGCTTGTACTGTAGCTAGAGGGAATTTCAACTCCCAATCCGTAGTCACTAAGACCCGGTCCAGCTTTTCATAGCTTGGAGTGTCAGCGTAATTTGCCCAAGTAAATTGTCTACCGGTTAGATCCAATTCTTTTAAATTTAGAGTCTCAATTATCGCATTAAACAAATTAGGCCAGTGACTTTGAAATCTATCATTATTTTTTTCTGAAGGATTTCTTATTATATTAAAATCGCCTCCTACCACTAACGGTAATTGTTCATCGCTACATGCACGGACAAGCTCTGAAAGGAACACATCCTTAAACTGATCATGTGCAGCTCCATATACCGACATAAGAGCCTATTTGAAACCATCAGATTTACTAGTTACATGAAATTTGATAAAGAAATCTCCTGTTTCAACCATATCAACCACAAAGTTTGATAGATTAACACCTGACAGAATTCCCCGGACCTACCATGTGGAGGAGTCCAATGCCAAAAATAATCAGCAACCGCACAAAAATTGTCGAGGCACATAGCTTGGAAAGAATTTTTGCCGGTCTCCAAGATTGAAATAAAATCTAAACCATGATCCCTACAGATATCATGCAGGAAACGGTGTTTAGCTAGGTCCCTCAAACTATTGCTGTTCCAAAAAAGACCTTTCATTGAAAAACTATTTTCTTTTTAGCTAAACTTTTTTTACTGAAGACCCCCATTTTACTCCTTTTTGTAACAACTTTGATAGGTACATCAAAAAGCGCACCACCTAGGTCCGCGTCCCTATCTAAGAAATTATCTGCAAGGTCACCACAAAAATAGTTTAGCAGTGAAAGAAAATCAGATACACTATTGCCGTATGATGCCTCCACCAAAACACCTAGCCCCTGATCATGTAGACAATTATCTGTCACTAGCAAAGCCCTACACTTTTCTACTCGTTTGATCAGGTTAACAGACTCTTCTATTGCATGCAAAGAATCGCCTAAACCCACACCTACATCTACAAGATTATCTTTAATCTTCATGTTGGAAAAAGAAGGAGCTGGGGATGGGGATGACTTACTCGGTACTGAGTCAAGGTTTCGTTTCACTGTCCGTTTCATCGCCTTCTCTGTATTGTCCATGTCGCAGGTCCTCATGCCACGCTTGCTGCGTCGAACAGGGCTCCCCTCCGCTTCCATTGGAGATAGCAGAGCCACCACATTCTCGCTGCCGAGTTCACCAGTTGTTGTGTCGTCTGCTGCAACTTCTGCCTTCAGAATTGAGTCGAGCAACCCGCCAAGCGATGCACGATCATCACCTCCTGTTAGCACGTGGGTATCAGTAGCTGTCGGAGAAGCCTTCACTCGCGGTACAGGTCCCTGCGTCCCTATCACCGGTGATGCCCCCTTGCACCGCATTGTCTTGTTGCCATCCACCGAAACAACTGATGATTTCCCTCCCAGTGCAGCCCAACATGTTCCTGCACTGCAGTCCTACTCGACGCCTTGTTGCCATCCACCGAAACAACTGATGATTTCCCTCCCAGTGCAGCTCCAACATGTTCCTGCACTGCAGTCCTACTCGACGCCTTGTTAATTGACGCCAAAGTCACCGGTGGGGACTGTTTCACGCGTGGCGCCCCTGCTGCAGTTGTCCTGCACTTTGTCTCTGGCAGCAATCTTGTTGCTTCCAACCACCATTTGTGTCAGCGTTTTTTTCACTTTAGCTATTGTGTTTTGATTAGTCTGCCCAGGTGCCAATTTCTGACCTCGAGGCCCTGTAGACGTTGATGCCACAAAGGCTCCAACCGTAGGTGGCTTAGCTACTGCTGTTGTAATTGATGATACTTTGATTACATTTATTTGTTCATGTGCTTTGACATTAACAAATTTTTTTGGCAGCCTGTAAATCTTCATCTTCGTCGAGGAGATCATCATCTTCCCGGTCAATATCCTCTCCCACATCATCTTTTTGTTGTGCCATCCCCTTCCCCTTAAAGGATGCATCTTTTTCGGTCATGTTCTCATCCCATCCATGCTCATTATTCTCTCCCATTGTTTCATCCTCATTAGGAGCAGCATCATCCTCTCTATCTTCTCCATCATCATGACCACTATTCATGTTGGAAATACCCACATTTGGGGGAAAAGGCTCTACTTCAAACAGCAAATAAAAGTATCTATTTCCAATGATTACATCCATTTTATTAGGAATCAAGTCAGGCTCTAGAACCACCACACAGAATCGGCCAAAGGTGTTGCCTCTTGTTGGTTTCATGTCAACTTTTTGAGTTACTCCGATCATACCAATTCCCCAAATTACTCTGTACTTCCTAAGCACTTCAGGAAGATTGGTAACTCTTATCCATACTGTAGGTAACAAATACCCAAAGTACTCCTCGTCCTCAACAAATTCTTCAAATTTGAGAGTTATCGCATTAGGCAAGTTGGCCGTGACCCAACAAGTGGACCTAAGGAGTTCTGTTCGGTAGGGTAGGTAACCTTATACACATTTTCCTTGTACTGATACACCTCCCAGTTAAAAGTTTTGGCGGACTAAAATTTTCAACATACTAATGAGCTCATCCTCTGTTAAGATGCCACACTCCACACTGTATGGATGTTGCAACCTCAACTTTTAAGTGTGAGTTGAGCCAGAGAGTTTTTGTAACTAACTACATCATCAATAAACTTTGGAGTGGTTTGGATAGAACTATTAGAAACACGAGATTTACCTGACTGTCTAGAATAATTGGTCCGTTGAATACTCCTTTAACTGCCACATCCATACTATCAATCTTATTAATCACATTATTGGGCGTTGCTTGCTGGAAACTTGATCTCTTATGATTCAAAGATAGTCTAGTGTGTCTTTGAATCATAAGAGATGTCTCGATGTCTTGGCAATTTCGATCTTAATATAGCGTATTGGCAAAATTGAATATTGTGTTTCTCAGGCAATATACGGAGAGGCCTCTGAAATTGGCGGAAAACAAGCAGGGGGATAGACTTTGAGTCTATGGCCAAATTTTAGGTTGAATAATAAGAAACTTGAAGATATGAATATGTTTACCTCGTGTGTGCTCTGGTCAATTTGGAAACTAAGGAACAAAATGTGTTTTCACAGGGCACGCAATGGCTGGGGTTACATCAAGTATAAGGGGGAAATGGCAAGATCGTTGAGGGACTGGAGGTTGCTGAGCAAGCCAGAAAGATGTACATCTCCACTAATGCTGACCTGGGAAGAGCTACAACGAGGACAACCACTTTCAGCTGGTGTGACTGAAAGTGATAACCCAAACAATGAAGAGAATACATATAATGTGAGGCGTGATGAGATCTTTCCCTGTAAAAGATGGAGTCTGTTGGTGTAATGCAGATTATGTGAACTGCTTCACTTTGCTTTATAACAAAATAAAAGCAGGGGAGTCCATTTATCTAAAAAAATAAGATAATCTAGTGTGACCTTTTAATGGGGGTGTGACCTTCTAATGGGGGAAAATTTCAGTGCAAATAAAATTTGGGTGCAATGGTGCAAACATACAGTTCCATCCGTCTAGTTGCGATCTCAGCCTGAGGACAAATCCCTCCAGGCCAATTAGTGGACTTGCTTCTATTTTGTTGTATCCTAACACACATCTTTGTTCTGATTCCAAGCATTGAGTAATGGGATGGACCCTCACATCAACAATCAGTTGTTGAAGCTCTCACACATATTATTGTCAACACTATCACGAGATAGTACCAATGTTGAACCAAGCTCTGCTCAAGTGCTTGCACTACAATAAATATGACATTCTATGACGATTTTCATGTGACATTTGGGCTAAAAATGTGAAATCTACACAACTTTCTATGACATTATAGAAAAAAGACTTATTTCATTTGGGCTAAAAATGTGAAATCTACACAACTTTCAAATTTCAAATGTGAATCAAAATAAACAAAAACAACATTGGAGCAAGAACTTCCTTAGAACTAATTGACTCACCGACATGTGGGTCTCGGATTACACCCTATATAAGTCAAGGTTAGGGTTCGGGACTAGTCCCTCATCCACCGCCGACACCCTCCCACGCCACCGCTGTCGGAGCTAGGTAGTCGACTCACCTTCACCACCCCCTTCTTTTCATCTCTCCCCATGTGCTCCTTCCTCTTCCTCCAGTTAGCATATCTTTGGGTTTGTATTCACCATATCTTTGGCACCAGCAGGAGTTGACTGTGCTAGCTTGGCTCTGTAGAAATTGAAGAATGGGACCGAAGAAGTCTTGACACATAGCGAGAATGGTTTCTGAAATGCTTGATCCTTGTACTTCTTCCTCCGCTTAGCATAAATGTGCCTTGTACACATTCTATGTTCAATGTGTGGGAATAAATCTTTTAATGCATTAAGAAGACCCTCGATAACGGGATAATTGTCCACTCGCATTCTGTCGTGCCCCATCGCCACCCGATACACATGGATACGAAACCGAAGGCACGAGATGTATATACGGGATAATGATTCTGGTTCGGGTCTAGGTAACCATGATGGAGGAGCTATGTGAGCCTCCGGGACACCCCAAATTTTGAAATCAAACGAAAGAAATAAAAATCTGTACAAAATTAAAATTACAGGAAAATGCATAAGCAATTTTTTTAATATGGAAAAATGAATAAAAGAAACTCTTTTTAATTGTGTGGTTATTTCTTTAATTTATTTCTTGAATTTGATATTGTCGCTTTTCCGAGGTTTTAATTTGGATTTTTGAATCACATTTGAATTTGAATCAGGTTAAATTCGTAATTCCAAAAATATCTAAAACTAGAAAATAGCAAAAACCTATTTCTCTGTTTGGTCAAAACCTTTCTCCTCTCCCCGGCCTAGTCGGCTCCCTCTTTCCCTCTCTCCCTGTCCCCGGCTCGTAGCCCACTGTCCCTCCTTCCTTCTCCCCGGGCCGCACGCCCCTCCCCCTCCACGGCCTAGCCCGCCCCAGGCCGTCATCTTCCTCACGCCGCCCCCGGTCACGCAAGGGCGATGCCCCCATGTGCACACATGCAATGCACCTCCCCTCTTCCCGGATAAGAATGCAACCACCGCCACCGGATCACGGTAGCTCCGCCTTCCTAATCCACGACACACGCAGCATCTTGGCTTTGCCGGCTCCTCGACATCGTCCCGAGCACTTAGAGAAAAGCAGCTCCCGTGGTGGGCGAGCTCATCACCACCCGGTGAGCTCACCCCGGCTGCGAGCCCCCTCACCTGTCTATATAAATGGATGGACGCATCACTCCTCTCCCTCCTCTCTCCGTCCTTGCTCCAACTCGCAGCCCATGGCCGGAGTATTTTGAGTTTTCCCCATTTTCTCGAGCTCCCGACCATGGCCGCTTCTCCAGCAAAATCCATCACCTCGTGGCTGCCTCCGCTGCGACCTTCATCACGGACGAATGTGCGAGAGCGACAGCTATCCCCCCACGTCCCGACCTCCATCCCCCTCTCCTTCACATGGGCGCGAGCGAGTCAGCCATGGTGTGCGAGGCGGAGGACCTCCAAATCCTGCCTCTCAATCCCTAGTGCACCGTAGACCAAGCCTATAGGCCCGGTCCACGGACCGGTGGACCCGGTCTACGATTTTCACACACAAAAATAATTTCAAAAATCCTAGGAATATCCCAAGCCCAACCCTTTTACAGAAACACCCTCCTACTTTTAGATAATTATATTTTAGGTCCCTGAACTTTTACCCAAAAACCCTAGCCAACTTTCTATAATTACAAATGGGTCCCCGTGACCTTGCTATTTTTAGATATGAGCCCCTAGAACTTCCAAATGGCATATGTTTTCACTCGTAACTCTGTTTTGAGCAATTCTCGCGCTCATGAGATCGTCCCGACGCGTTGAACCCAATAGCAAGCATCGTAAAATCATTCCTAACTAGATTCCTTGGTTATTACCCCCTTGACCCTGATCCGGACCGTTTGGATTTCGTTTATGACAATTCTCTCGCCATTGACCTCCTAAGATCCAACATATCCAAACCAAGCCTCCTACATTAGATCTTATCCTCTAAATCTCTAGTAAGCTGAATCCTTCTACCCAACATACAACAGATATCCGAATCTCCCATTCAACCCTATTTACATCAACCTGATTCTTATCTATTTTTTTAATTTATTCAACTCTGGTTTATTTTATTTTATTTCTTTTACGCTAGTACTACGTACCATAGTAAACGAAGTAGCCGTAGGAGTCTAGCCTTAGAGACGAGCCCAAAGGCCCATGTCTCGGGAACGACTCCGACACCGGATACGTGAAGACGAGAATCTCAACTATTACGGAATATTTTATCCTACATGCATAAATGAGAACCTACTTATGGCCTATTCTATAGTGCATACTCTCTTGAGTGACTTTGCTATTAGTGCTTGTATTATTATTACCCACTTTGTTAAATGGTAATTCACTTGTAAATACCATGACCCCTCCTAGCTTGCATACTTGGACTACACTGAAATCCTAGACACTCCGACATTAGATGCCTAATGTTCGTGAAGTGTTGCTTCGCGTAGCGCGCATAGGAACCCTGCGATGATGCTCATCATCACACCATTATGAATCAAATTTAGTTTATGAGATTAGCTGTGTATGTGAGGATTTGGTGGTGTGAATTGATGGATGGGAATTAGAAACAGTGGTTGATAGGAAATGTGGGATGGTGAGAGTGGTTGGGAGTGCGCTCTGGTTGTGTCTTCTGGAATAAAAACAATATGGGATCCATCTGTCGTGGATGAGCGCTTGCCCCGCTATATAAGTACCGCTTCTTTTGATCTCAACTTGGTGATTTTAGTATAAACATGTAACATGTTATTGGCAGGACCTATCCAAACCACTAAAATATTGATTAGTATTTTCCAACTCCTTGATATCTATTCTTAGTGAACCCTCATGCTTAGTCACTTCCGCAAACACTGAACCTTCATCATATCCTTGCTACAGTCTCAACTGCATGATTATATTCCTTGTGGAGTGTTAGGACTTGCTGAGTACGTTCTATACTCACGGTTTGCTTATTTGGTTTTCAGTTATGAGATTCCAAGATGACCGCAGTTAGAAAATTATTGCCTGTAGATTTGAGTTGGATTTCTGATTGAAGCTCTACTGTGCTTTTAACTAGTAAATGATTGGTAAGCCTTCTACTATTATTGTATTTTTAGTATTTGTATGGATTTTAAGAAGTCTGGAGTGCGTACCAACTACTGATCTAGGAATTAGTACATGATGCCCAGTACATACCAGAAATGGCGTGTGATGATGTACAATACAACCTCAACATTGTTTAACATGTCATCTTGCACAGGTGTCACTCTAAGTCATTAAAACCACCGAATCAACCATGCACGCACCAGAACCATACTTGATTACCACTAAGGGTGAATAGTGATCTGGATTCAGAAAACACTAGGGGTTAAGTAAACTTAAATATTCGATTGAGGGGTTATCTAGACTCTGGTCATATTTTAGGGAGTAAAATGGACTTTGTCCTAAAAATAATTAGTATTTTTTACTATTGGTAAAAAATATTATAGTAAAATTAGGATTAACAAATGTTAGAATATATTAATTAATGTATAATTTATTGTTATTATTTAAAAATAAGATTTATAATTTTGTTAATTACTCTTGTTTATCCATCTCCATCCATCTAACCAAACATAAAATTGGATCATCCCATCCATCATATCAAACACTGACTTGGATCATCCTATCCAGAAAAATATGGGTGACTATATCCAATCCAACCTTGCCCTCAAAATAAACACATCCTTAAAAATCACATAGCTGGCTGTATATACTATGTGATTCTCATACCACCTCGCACAAGGATGATCTAGTGGAAATAGGTAATAATGTAGGTTGACTAGTTTAAAAACAAAGCGCAATAATAAAAAGCATAAAGAAAACAACTGCGATCAAGCATATTAAAACACTAAATTATGTTCAGAAACATTTAGGCACCTCCGGTTCCTAAATAACCAAAAGCTTAATGCCAAGAGGCAAGATTAACATCTCAATTAGAACCACCACCATGCCGCGCATTCGGATCATCGGAGCGCTGCCAGTTGCGCATGGAACTCCTCGACGTGCTCCCGGCTGACGCAGAAGGCTACCACGTTGGCGCCATCATTGTCGTCGGTGGTCGAACATGGAAGGCACGGGAAGCAAATCGGCGACTTCAGCTCTGGATTGGGCACCACCCGTGCAGGCCTCCCACCGCCGAAGTCGACTCGATCGAGCCCAATGCCACCCCAGGTTGATACAGCCAGCATGTTGTATCCGCACAGGGCACCGATGAGCTCGCCATCCAGCTCCACGATTCCTCCGGCGAGGGTGTCAGGTACGCGCTCCTTGGCGTCCTTGATCAACCTCACCAAATCCACGACGGCGCTGTCGGCCACGGCGCTGCTCGTTGCCGTGACCAGCTGCGACGACGTGACGCAGTTGCCGTAGTACCCATCCTTGGCCCCAATAAACTTGCGCACGTTGGCCGTGAACACGAGCGGCACTGCGGCACCGCGCACTGCCTTGATCGCTCGGGTGCGGCACTGCCAGATCGCCGCCGTGACCGCTTCGAACGAAGTGCACGGCCGGGCTCCTCCGTGACGTGTCCTGAACTCTTCCTTGGTGCGGTTGATGAAGCTCCGAGGAATGGTGAAGTCGCAGTAAGCCAAATCAGCTTGGTGCTCCTTGACGCCATGAACCCGGCCGGCCACCGCTTCTTGTGATGGCGTAGATCGGCTGCGGGATGTCAGGGAAGGACTCGTCGTGCCTGACTGGCACGACGGTCGGGGAGGGTAGCCCGCGATGCCATCTCGCCGACGGCGCCAAGGAACTGCGCCACTCCGAAGGCGTCTGCAACGCCATGGTTCCACGTCACCGCCACGATGTACCCGCCGCAGGTGAACTCGGTGACCTGCATCATCATCAGCGGGTCGCCCAGTCGGCAGCGCCCGCCGTACCGGGCGGCGAGGTCGGCCGGCGGGATCGCCAGCGGCGTGTGCGCAGGAACCTGAGCTCCTTCAAGGCGCAGCTTGCCGTCGCGGAGATGAACAGCACGCCCTCACCCGTGCACGCCAGGTAGGCGTCCGGAGCGTCACCAACGGCTACGCGGCCGGCGATGGGGTAGTAGTGGACCAGCGCCTGCGACATTGAGCGCCGTATGGCCGCAGCAGGATTGTGAATCGGACGCTCGAAGATGAGGAACGACGTGAATGAAACGAAGAGGCGAGACTTGTCGATGGAGGTCAGCGGGAAGCATCCTCCAGGCGTCGGTTTCGCCGCCGTGACCAGCATCGGCGGCAGGGATTTTGTCACGATGAAGCTCATCTTGCGGAACTAGCTTAGCTTGATTCCTTCCTACTCCTCGGATTGCTCTTTATGCTGCCACTCAAGGAAAGCAAATTACTCCTGCTTTACATGCGAAATGTTTAGGAGTTGACCTTAATTCCCCAGTCTCGGATCCTGCTACATAATGGAACTATAGTTCACATTCGCCTGGGAATACCAAATCTATTTTGCAGGCGGGTATTAATCTTAACTGACAAGATTTGTACTTTTTGCTGGCGATTTGTGAGCACAGTCCATGTGACCGAAAGTGTTGAGCACCAGAACACCTAGGATCTGATGGCTTCTCATAAATACATGTCACATGGACTTGGAATGAAAAGATCCTGCTAGAATCTTTGCTTGAGGCCTGATCTTGACTTGCCTCCTCTAGAAAGAAAAGGGAAAGTGGAGAAAAGAAACAATGGCAGCTTGATGATGCTAGGATGACATCGTCCCCTCCGATCCTCCAAGCAGCTCCTGTAAGCTAGCTGGCTGATAACAACGTCTGTGATTTCCCAACACCACGGCTGTCGCGACCAATATCTTCAAGTATTATATCACCTCTCAGATGATGAACATGGACCCGATGGCTGTCACGCTCCTGGAACAAGGAGGATGCGGGAAGCACACATCCACGACCTCAGCGTCATCGAGATTCGTCCATGGCGGCTGGGAACGACACGTGGAGATTCCGGTTCGGGAGACGACGCGAACCACCTGCGAGGATTCGCAACCTGTGAACCGGACGGGCTCCACGAAGCGGATCAGGTGAACGAGGCGGATCGAGGGCAGGTTCGGAGATCCGAGCCGATCCAAGACCAAAAGGGATCAACCCGAAGCTCGGTAAGCATCGTTACCAACTCCCCGGGCATTTGCGGGAGAGGGCCTGAGCTTTCTCATGGAGAGCTAGGGTTAGGGTTCTTACCTCCACCAGTTCTCACCAAACCCCCCAACTCCACCCGAGAGGAAATTCTTCGGCCATTTCTGGAGCCCGGGAGAGAAGAAATCATTCGCTCAAGCGGTGAAGACTCACCTTGCTCCAGTAGTCATGGTGCAAGGGAGAAGTGACAGAGGATGGGGGAGAGAAGGCTTTGGGGCAGGAAGATCAGGGCGTGGAGCGGGAAGAGGGAGAGGCTTCTCGTGGCACGGAGATCCGGAATGGAGACCCAGGACTGGTGGTGGATTCAGTCGAGATCTACACACTGGGTCTGAAACTGGTAAAGGAGAAGGATCAAACCAAGCGGAAGACAACTCCAAGTGGGATCAGCTAGCGGATCAAGAAGATCGGAAGCTGTAACAAGGGGAATAGCTAATGGAGAAGGCAGAGTCACTGGGAAAGAGCACAGTAGATAAGGATAAAGGTGAGAGTTCAAACACAATACCTTCTGATCCCATTGTGGAATGCTATAAGTGTGGCAGTAAAGACCATAGAGTCGACCAAGAAATCAGCTACAATGTGAGAGGTGTGGAAAATTTGGACATGAGGCCCCTCGGTGCTACACCAAGCTGTTAAGCGAGTATATTGCCCCATTGTGTGCAATGCAAGTCGAATGTCGAGCTTCTTCTACATACCCGACTGCCCATCTGACCTGAATCTGAAAGAAAGATCCGAGTACAACAATCATCAAAGTGGTTTCAGGATCGGTGACTGCTAAGCTTCTGGACCAAGAATTCACTAATATTTTGGGAGCAAATGCGTGGAGGTGGATAGCAAAGAAAATGAATGAGACAACCTTCACTATGAGATTCCCAAATGCTCGGATGATAGAGGATTGGAGCCATTTCAATCTAATCATCAAGACAACTCCAGCGCAAATAGCTATCAAGTCATGGTCACCAGCTGTAGGAGCAAAAGGAGATCTACATACAGCTTAGTTCAGAGTGCAGGGAATTCCTTATGACAAGAGATGTGCTAAAACACTGGGTTATGTTGCATCTTTGGTGGGAACAACGGTGGAAGTGGATGAGAAATCTCTTTCCAGGCTTGAGTATGTGAGAATTAGAATTGCATACAGAGATATAACAAAGGTACCTCAAACTGCAGAAGGTGCAATCATTCCATATCTGTATGACTTTGAGTTTGAAAGAGAGGTAGTGATACCTATACAGCCACCTGCTGAAACTGTACTAGTAACAACGGATAGCACAAATCCTCATCCAACACCCAAGAAACCCAGACTCAATATCCCTGAAACAGGTGAAACATCACAGTCAAAGGAGGTGAGTACCTCAACTCCTCCTAAAATGGTGTATGGTAAACAAGTGAGGGACATTGAACAGCCAAAAATGATGGCTGATGCTATGAAGGCCAACACAAGGAAGCATAAAGCAACTGAAAAAGTACTGGATGATGAAATGGTGGACATCTCCTAGAATGAAAGTGATGATGAGCTACTCTTTGAGGAAGCACAAGAGGGACAGGAAGGGCAGTCCAAGGACAGAGAAATATGGTTGGCAAAATGCTCCAACATATCCTACTTAATGCAGAAAACAAATGAAGAATTGGCTGCAAGAAAAATGGATAACAGCATAAACTATATCACTGAAAATGGAGATGAAGAAAACATGAAGGTCACCGAAGCACAGAAGCTAAAAGAAACAAGACAGAGCGACAGGCTGCAGGCTCAAGTGATGAAGAAGATGGACAAGAAAGCAACCTCTTCTTCAAACAAAAGACCTCTGGAAGGTAACAATCATGATATCCATAATTCCTTTTCAATTCTCACAAACACCGAGATAGTAGATATTTTTGCTAACATGGTCATGAAATCTTTCATGAGACCAAAATAAGGAGGAAAACTGGAATTGTTCTAAAATTAGACTTTGAAAATGCCTATGATAAGGTATGTTGGGATTTCCTCTTTAAGTGCTTAAGGCTGAGGGGTTTCAATGACACATGGTGCGAGTGGATGGAAAAAGTAGTGAGAAACGACACTCTCGGTGTCAAAATAAACAATCAAACTGGTACTTACTTTCAAAGTTATAAAGGGGTGAGACAAGGAGATCCATTGTCTCCCCTTCTCTTCAATATAGTAGCTGATTGCTTACCACGAATGATTCATGCTGCTCGAGAGAAATTATATGGTTGTAGGTTTGGCTGAAAATCTAATTCCCAAGGGAGTAGCCATTCTACAATATGCTGATGACACCATATTATGCCTAAAAAATGACCTTGAAGGAGCCAAAAATGTGAAACTACTTTTATACATCTATGAACAAATGTACTGGATTAAAAATAAACTTTGAAAAGAGTGAAATTTTGATAATAGGAGGAAGTAATGAGCTGGCTTTACAATATGCCTAGCTTTTTAACTGCCAAATTGGTACTTTTCTGTGAAATATCTTGGAGTACCGATGTACGTAAGTAGACTGCATGTGGTAGACTGGAATGCCATGGAAACCAAGGCATACAAGAAAACCGACATTTGGCAAGGAAATTCCTTGACAATTGGAGGGAGGAAGCTTCTAATAGGAACTAGCCTCTCAAATGTATCAACCTACCACATGTCAATGTTCCTGGTCCCAAAAACAGTGATTAAAAGAATGGAAAAGAACATGAGACAATTTTTCTGGCAAGGAGGCTCCACTGAAAAGAAATACCATTTGGTAAAATGGGAAACAATATGCAAGAGCAAGAAAAAAGGTGGCCGTGGGATAAAAACTTGGAAAAATGAATATTAGCTTACTTACAAAGTGGTGGTGGAAATTAGAAAATGAGGAAAGTCTTTGGCAAGATATAATTAAAGCTAAATACCTGCATGGAGAGCCCATAGGATCCGTGAAACACGGATCAAATGACTCCCCTGTATGGACAGATCTTCTACGCATAAGGCACATTTACACGAGTGCAAGGAAACTTTGTATTAAAAATGGACGAAGCACGAGGTTCGGCTGGATACATGGATGGAAGACAAACCATTATGCCAAATTTACCCTATTCTCTTCAATTTCTGTATGAACCCTAATATTACATCGACACAATGTGCACTTGTTGGTATTTCTTACGTCACGAATGAATCCGCAAGCGCACGGAATACCGTTGTAGCACTTCACCCGGGAGTATTCCAAGGTATCGTATTTATATCCGCGAGGGAACAGAGTATTTCTGCAACAAGGTTAGTTTACCCAAGGACAACCAAGACAACGTAGCAAAATAGGGTCGAGAGGGTGACTCTTATCTATTTATCCTTTAAAGGTAGACGAACGCAAGCTAGACTTGTTTACTTCGGGCACCGTCTTAGGCTTGGTCTGCCAAGCCACTCCGGTCTACGAAAGCTCTACTATGTACCCGAACGTGGAGGGTTCCTTTGGATGACAGGGCTGTCACTTCCTGCCACCTACCTCTACAAACCGTGGGGCACACAGCAAACAAAGGCGATCTCCGGCCTAGACACCACGTCTATGCTATTGACCACTACTCTAGCCTCGGCCTAGAGCTGAGTTCGAGAAAGCTAGAGTACTTCTTGCGAAGCGATGATCCCGTAAACAAGTATAACAAGAATTACGTCTAACACAAAGATATGTCACGATAGATAAGTAGATCACCACGTATAAATCACCAAAAAGAGTGTTTACACGCCAAGGTAAAAGAAAAGGAAATACTACTCCACTTTACAAAAGGGAGGAACACTCCTTCCTCTTCCTTGCCCTCTCTCCTATTCTACTAAAATACAAGAGGCCCTTGGCCTAAGGATGAGAGTTTTGTCTTGTATCTTGATGTTGGTGGTGTGTTGAGAGAGGGGGTGTAGCCCTTTATTTATAGCCTTGGAAGGTCGGCAACTTGGAGGCGGTTCCGGACGTCGGTGGCATTAATTGCAGGTGGAACCGACCTCCGGACGTCGGTGACAAACCGCCGAGAGAAAGATGGGCCGGGGGGCCCACTGTCGGTTCGGCCGAACCCACTAGGGTGGTTCGGCCGAAGCGGCCTGGACTCCCCTGGGCTTGATTCTTCTCCGGTGCCTTCCCCTGGCTGTGTACTGGCCCAATCCACTTGCTTGGTTTGATGTTGAGGCTCTGTTTTGTGGTTTTGGGCTTTTGGACTATATTCTTTAGTCGGGGAAAATCCGTCGATTGCAAAGTCCATGTTTCGTGCATGTTTTCCCCTGTTTTCATATGAATTGCACCTGCATTCATAATTTCACCAAGACTAGTGGAATTTGTTAGAAATAATCCCTATGTCTATTCTTGGTGATGGTGTTTGATTCAAAAAGATGCAACATGTTGACGGTAAAATTGGACCATAAGGACCGTCAACAAGACCCCCACACTTAGCTCTTTGCTCGTCCTCGAGTAAAGGTGGGAGCGTAAGTTGAGAGATCTCTCCCCTTAGAGACCTGCACACATGTTATTACAAGCCACACCGTTTTACTTGTGAACATGACGGTGGCTAACATGCATTCTTGGATGATTGATAAGTGGAACAGCTCATGACTCAAGTCACTATACTTTTGCTCACTAAGCACCTTGGGTTTTTGAAAGTTTTGAAAATAAACAACATGACTCCCGCTCCTCTTCGATTCTCTTGAATCGCTCAAAAAGTGTTTTCCTCACCAAGGCATTGTGTTGCCTCTCTTTTTCCTACTTCTTAGGCTTGTATGTGGAGCTCGGTAGGGAATGAGAGAGGCATACTTGTATCACAAATATTGCTAAGCCAAAAGAAAGGATCCATGGAGAAGCCAAGTCATGTAACCTTGATCAAGAAGTGCGTGTGTGTATGGATATGAAAAAGTGACAACTCCTATTGCAATTGACCTCTCTTTATTTTGCATTTTCGAGACATGGCTATCTTTTTATTTTCTTTCTTTTCTTTTCTTGCTCTATGCTTGAGCATCTCTTTTCTTCTCTCTTTTTCATTGCTCATCTTTGTGAGCTTTCTTTTCATTGCTCATACGTGTGAGGCTTTTTTTTTTTTTTTTTTTTTTTTTTTACATAGCCATGTCTCGTTTATGCGTGATTGAGAGAGAGAGAGAGGTAAAAAGAGGTGCAAACGAGGAGTGTCTTTATTTTGGTGGGGTGCTAGCTCCTAGTGTAGGAGTTTAGCCCCTTTTTTTTTTTTTTTCGGTGGAGTGTACGTGATCTTGATCAAGAGAGCATGACAAGTTTCTCTCTAGGGTCACTCAATTTTGGTAAAGCTCATTGCAATCACAAGCAGCATATGTATGTAAGTTTTGCAAGGTATGATCATCATATGGCATTGGTAGGAATTTTTGTATCAAGAGAGGAGCATGAAGCCATGGTATTTTTGTTTTGTGAAATAAAATTCCCAAGGACTCGGTAAGCTAAGCATAAGATCATTTCGTCGAGCCATATCACACTTGCCAATAATCTAGAAAAACATGGGTCCTATGGATTTGATTATTTGTTCACGAGGCAAGTGGTGATGAAGCGAGTAATAAAAAGTGTGCAAGATCATCATGAGAGCATTAGGGAGAGACTTGGGAAAAGGTATTCAAAAGAAATCTTCCCAAGTTTTAGTTGGTCAAGTTTTAGTAATTGTTTTTCGCGTCTCGGAATGAACTTGACAAATAAAGTAGGCGAAAAGGAAGTGTGGGAAACAAACTCAAGTGCCACGAGGAAGCGGGGGCTGAGTGGGACCCACCGGGGTTCGGCCGAACCACCCTCGTGGGTTCGGCGAGCGCGCTGGGCCCCACTGGTGCTCTGTTTCGCAGGTTGTGTTTGTGTTGTTTTCCTCGTGATGTTTCTGCGCGCTACGCGTGTGTTTGTCTTTGCTTTCCGCGATGTCCCCCCACACTTGCCTTTTTGCCTGTTTTCTTCAAAATAGACAAAGATATTTCGAAACAAAACTTGCTCTACCGGTAAGGGAAGACCGGGGAGCACTAATATGATTAAAAATTTAAAAGAGCAGGCGCATTACAATCTTGAGGAATTGAAAAAATGATAAAAATGTGCTGCGGGGAAATGATGAACGCGGGAAGGTTCATTTTAAACGTCGTATTCGTCCTCCTTCCCCGCGTCCTTGAAGAGACGCTTGATCTTGGAGTTGGTGCTGCGGCGATGGCTCGCACGGGCATCCTTCAAGTCTTCAATAGCGTCTTTGATCTCCGCGACATTATCACGTAGGCGTCCATGGGCTTCGCGGAGATCAACGTGTTTAGCGAGGAGGATTTGGTAGGGGCTTTTTTTTTAGGAGTTTTCTCCTCCTCGCTTTCATACATTCCCCCTGCCCTCTTGATGGGAGAGGAGAGAGACGCCTCCTTATCCTCTTAGGAGGAGTGTCGCCCACGGATTCGCGGGCGTCTCTCTTTTCCGCCGAGGTGAGCGGCGGGATGAGCTGCTTTCCGCCACCGCGGATTCCCTTGATCTTGAACCTCTCGCCGGGCTTCTTGATGGGGCTAGGCAGGTTGCGCCCCTCATATTGATGGTGCACCACCTGCCCGCTCTTGGTAGCGAGGGTGCCGACGTACTTCTCTCCGGGAAGGAGAGCGTTGTCGGCGGCGTCGGCGCTCTTCTTCTTGGGGGTAGATTTCCCCTTCTTTTGGCGAGGTGCCACGGCAGCGGGAGAGCTCTTGGAGGGTGTTCTTGCTGCTGTGGGTGGAGGTTCAATAGCGAGCGGTAGATCATGGATCATCAAGGCTTGCTCGGCTGGGAATGGAGACATGATCAAGGATGTCTTCGAGGCCGACTTGGCGGCAAAGCTCGCTGGTGGTGACGGAGACGTCGAGGCTTGGGATGCTACTGTCCATGGTGCTTGGGCAAAAGCTTTTTTTTTTTTTTTTGTGCGAAATGGACAAGGTGGAAGAAAGGTGCAAGGGAAAAATGAAAGAAAACACCTTCATTTATAGATAAAAGCATGGAAAGAATTAATTTGATTTTTCCCGCAGCATGGAAGGCACTAAGCGGGGAGATTTGATCTTGTGACCGTTGGAGACAAAAGATGAAAGAAAAAAGTGACCGTTTGGGAGTGCTGTCTTGGTTCGGCCGAACCAGCAAGGGGAGTTCGGCCGAGCTGTAGTGGGCCCCTCGGGTCCCCTTCTTTTTACGGTTGATTGCTTGCTAAAATTATTTCGGGGAAAGAGCTACTACGGGATATAGATAAGAAAGAGCTATCATGAGAGAAAATTTAAATTAATCAAGTGCATGACATCAAATTCTTTATCTTTATCGGGCTCGAAATAAATTTTAAGGCGCTGACCATTTACCTTAAATATTTTACCTTCGTCGTCTTGAAGTGTGATTGCTCCATGTGACGAGGTGTCAATAACCGTGTATGGTCCGTCCCATTTACTTCTTAATTTTCCATGCCCGAAGAGTTTCACCCGTGAATTGAATAGCAAGACCTTATCTCCAACCTTAAATACCTTTATCTTTATCTTTTTGTCGTGCCACCTTTTTGTCCTTTCTTTGTATATAGCTGAGTTGTGGTAAGCTTTGTCTCTCCATTCTTCTAACTCAGCTATCTCCATTTTCTTTTGCGTCCGGCACCATTAAAGTCCATGTTCCATTTCCGGATGGCCCAATACGCTCGGTGTTCCATCTCGACGGGTAAATGACATGTTTTCCCGTACACGAGCTGGTATGGGGACATGCCTATGGGTGTCTTGTATGCTGTACGGTATGCCCATAGTGCATCGGGTAGCTTGTCCTTCCATCCCTTCCCCATTTCTGTTACGGTCTTTTGCGGGATCCGCTTGATTTGCTTGTTTGAGGTCTCGGCCTGCCTTTGGTTTGAGGGTGGTATGGAGTAGCGATATTATGCCTTGATCCAAGTTCTCTTAGGAAGCTTCGGAAGGTCTTATCAATGAAGTGAGACCCTCAGTCGCTTATCACTAGCTTCGGTGTTCCAAACCTTGGGAAGATAATTTCGTGGAACATCCGGCGAGCATGCTTGGCATTTGCGGCCCTGCAAGGCATTGCTTCCACCCACTTAGACACGTAGTCTACCGCCACCAAGATGTATTCGCGAGTCATGTGACTTGGTGAACGGTCCCATGAAGTCAATGCCCCATACGTCGAAGAGCTCGACTTGTAAATTGTAGTTGAGGGGCATTGCATCTCTTGCCGTGATGCCTCCAACTTTTTGACATTACGGGCATCGCACGACAAATTCCTTTGTGTCTTCGTACATGGCTGGCCAAAAGAAGCCACTTTGCCATATCTTGGCACTGTGTACGAAACACGCCGTAGTGTCCCCCGTATGGCGATGCATGGCACTTCTCAATGATTCGTGTGCTCTCGGGTATGGGCACACATCGCCTTAGCAATCCATCGGCGCGAGACACGGTAAAGGAAGGGCTCTTCCCATAAGTGACGGCGACTCTCATAGATGAGTCGTTTCTTGCTCTTTCCGGGTGGTACGTACCCCGTTGCCATGAAGTTCACAATGTCGGCGTACCATGGATGTGAGTCCCTCACTAGGAGCAGCATGTCATCGCGTAGGAAATCATTGATGGGTAATTCCTGCAGGTTAGTGAATTGTATACGCGACAAATGATACTGCCACGGAATTTTCTACTCCTTTCTTATCACGGATTTCTACATCAAACTCTTGGAGTAGAAGAACCCATCGTATCAAACGAGGTTTAGCATCCTTCTTATTGAGCAAAAACTTTAAAGCAGCATGATCGGTGTAAACAATGACTTTTGCTCCGGTCAAGTAGGATCTAAACTTATCAAAAGCAAAAACAACGGCAAGGAGCTCTTTTTCGGTGGTAGTGTAATTTAGCTGAGCTCCGAGTCAAGGTTTTGCTTGCATAGGAGATTGCATGATGCTTTTTATCTCTAGTTTGGCCAAGAACAGCCCCCACAGCAAAATCACTAGCATCACACATTATCTCAAAAGGCGGCGTCCAATCGGGGGTTGGATAATTGGCGGCGAGATGAGTGCATTCTTAAGGGTAGTGAAAGCAGTCATGCATTCATCGGTAAACTCAAAGGGTGCATCCTTCGCAAGCAGATTTGTAAGGGGTCTAGCAATTTGAGAGAAATCTTTGATAAACCGACGATAGAACCCCGCATGTCCCAGAAAGCTGCGAATGCCCCTAACATTCACGGGAGGTGGAAGCTTTTCTATAACTTCTAATTTAGCTTTGTCCACCTCTATCCCCCTTTCAGAAATCAAATGCCCCAGAACTATGCCTTCTCTAACCACGAAATGGCATTTCTCCCAATTGAGCACTAAATCATTTCCTTGACAACGTTGCAAGACTTTGTCTAAATTTTCTAAACAATGATCGAAGGTTTTTCCATAAACGAGAGAAATCATCCATGAATACTTCCATAATCTCTTCGATCATGTCGGAAAAGATAGACATCATGCAACGTTGAAAAGAAGCGAGTGCATTGCAAAGCCCAAAAGACATTCGTCGATAGGCGTAAGTTCCATAGGGGCATGTGAAAGTGGTTTTACTTTGATCGTCGGGATGGATGGGGATTTGATGATATCCTGAATACCCATCAAGGAAACAAAAGAAAGAATTATTTGCCGGCCGTTCCAACATCTCATCGATGAAGGGCAGCGGAAAATGATCCTTCTTTGTAGCCTTGTTAAGTTTTCGGTAATCTATGCACATCCTCCATCCCGTGACGGTGCGTTGAGGGATCAACTCATTTTTGTCATTATGGACGACCGTCATTCCTCCTTTCTTGGGTACGACCTGCCTTGGACTCACCCACTCGCTGTGTGGAACAGGGATAGATAATGCCGGCATGTAAAAGTTTTAAGACCTCCTTTTTAACGACCTCCCGCATCGCATTGTTCAACCTCCTTTGAGGTTCCCTAGATGGTGTACTATCGGGGTCTATGGGAATGCGATGGGTGCAAAGAGCGAGGGCTGATTCCCTTGAGGTCTCCAAGCGAGTACCCAAAAACGGAGTGATGTTTTTCTAGCACGGCTAAGAGTTTTGCGGTTTCCTCCTCCGAAAGCTTGTCACTTATGATGACGGGGGTTTCGGGATTTCCGTGAAGAAAAACGTAGCGCAAGCCTGGTGGAAGAGTTTTGAGCTCTACGGGAGGTGGCGTAGGTGTAAAAGTTTCGGGCAGCTCAAAAGTTTCCGCCGAATCATCCTCTTCTAAAATGAAATCAAGAGCATCTTCATCCAAGGATGATTCGGGGTTTTCATGAGGAAAAATTGCCATAACCTCCTCCATGCATTCTTCTTCCACAAGCGGCTCCTCGGCAAAAGAGTTTTGTGCATGAATGATAGGAAGAGAAAAAGTTTTCTTGCCGAGGGTGAAGTCTAAGGTTCTGAAGGTGATATCCCTAAGAAAAGCTTTTCTATGGGATGACCAGACCAAAACATCGAAATCCGGGATTCCGAAAACGTGAAAGTCCAAGGAAACCTGCTGCTTCATTACGCTTAATGCAAACATCTCTAATGATCCCCAAACTCTCAAAAAATTGCCCCGGTGGGGCTTTAAGGAGTTTGTCGAGAAGGTGCCCATGTCTCGTTTCCAAATAAAGTTGAAGCAAAAGATTCGGACATGATGTTGGCACCTACTAGAGGATTATAGAGAACATCTACCATTACTCCCCGAATTGAGCCACGAATGGTTGATCTAGGATGATCAAGTCGAAGAACTTCCGAAGAAAGTTCGTTTTCCATCAACCATTCATCGCTCATAATTGCTTGTCAACTTCCGAACAGTTTTTAAGAGAAGAGATTTTTCAATAGGTTCGGGGGTTGGTGCGAGGAGTGCTTGGTTTCTTTTGATAGGAGTAGTTCAAGGTGTTTCCAAAATCTTCAAAAATTTCTTCCTTGAACTCAAATGGGAAATCAAGAGGTTCATCTTCCTCTATCATTGTTCTTGTGTTAGATGAGGACTCGAGTGCTAGGTGCTCCATCATGGGCACCAAGTGTTGTGTCTCTTGCACAACGAGTTCCTCATCTTCGACTCCGGCTCTACGAGTAAGTCGGCGGAAAAAGGTGTGTTTTCCACAATTCGATCCAAAAGTTCGTGTGCTTCCGCTATGGTCTTATGAGAAAAAGATCCACCCGCGGCCGTGTCAAGATAAAGTGCGGTATCGTTGCTCAATCCCGAATAAAAGTGTTGTAATAAAACGGGTTCGGGGAGCAATAATTCTGGTCGGAGTACGTTAGAGAACAGAACCGAATCCATGACGCACTTAAGGTTTCCTTTTCTTCTTGTCGAAAGCCTATTATTTCCGCTCGTAGAGAAGTGATACGAGATACGGGGAAGAATGCTAGACAAAATTTGTCTCGCAATTCTTTCCAATCACCGTTCACTCTCTTAGCGGTGTAAGTGTACCATTGCTTCGCCTTCTCATTGAGAGAGAAGGGAAACAACTTCCACTTCAATGTTTCTTGTGTCATGCCATGGATCAATCGGCATGAACACAAATGTTCAAACTCTCGCAAGTGTTCATAAGGATTTTCATGTTTAAAACCCGAAAAGGATAAACCTCTAATCATCGAAATGTAATCGGGGAGAACTCATAGCCGAGGTGAAGAAATAGGTTGTGATGATGATGGTGGCTCTAAGAGTTCACCCCGTGGAGTGGAGAAAGATTGGATGGTTGGGTGTGACTCCATGATATGTTTTTGTGAAATTTTGAATGTAAGGAAAAAAATAAAAACGAACGGTAAGTAAGATAGATTACGAGGGCAAACCTGATTCGTTACAAAGATAACAACCGTTCCCGAGCAACGGCGCCAGAAATGCTTGTTGGTATTTCTTACGTCACGAATGAATCCGCAAGCGCACGGAATACCGTTGTAGCACTTCACCGGGAGTATTCCAAGGTATCGTATTTATATCCGCGAGGGAACGGAGTATTTACTGCAACAAGGTTAGTTTACCCAAGGACAACCAAGACAACGTAGCAAAATAGGGTCGAGAGGGTGACTCTTATCTATTTATCCTTTAAAGGTAGACGAACGCAAGCTAGACTTGTTTACTTCGGGCACCGTCTTAGGCTTGGTACGCCAAGCCACTCCGATCTACGAAAGCTCTACTATGTACCCGAACGTGGAGGGTTCCTTTGGATGACGGGGCTGTCACTTCCTGCCACCTACCTCTACAAACCGTGGGGCACACGGCAAACAAAGGCGATCTCCGGCCTAGACACCACGTCTATGCTATTGACCACTACTCTAGCCTCGGCCTAGAGCGAGTTCGAGAAAGCTAGAGTACTTCTTGCGAACGATGATCCCGTAAACAAGTATAACAAGAATTACGTCTAACACAAAGATATGTCACGATAGATAAGTAGATCACCACGTATAAATCACCAAAAAGAGTGTTTACACGCCAAGGTAAAAGAAAAGGAAATACTACTCCACTTTACAAAAGGGAGGAACACTCCTTCCTCTTCCTTGCCCTCTCTCCTATTCTACTAAAATACAAGAGGCCCTTGGCCTAAGGATGAGAGTTTTGTCTTGTATCTTGATGTTGGTGGTGTGTTGAGAGAGGGGGTGTAGCCCTTTATTTATAGCCTTGGAAGGTCGGCAACTTGGAGGCGGTTCCGGACGTCGGTGGCATTAATTGCAGGTGGAACCGACCTCCGGACGTCGGTGACAAACCGCCGAGAGAAAGATGGGCCGGGGGGCCCACTGTCGGTTCGGCCGAACCCACTAGGGTGGTTCGGCCGAGCGCACTGGACTCCCACGGGCTTGATTCTTCTCTGGTGCCTTCCCCTGGCTGTGTCTTGGCCCAATCCACTTGCTTGGTTTGATGTTGAGGCTCTGTTTTGTGGTTTTGGGCTTTTGGACTATATTCTTTAGTCCGGGGAAAATCCGTCGATTGCAAAGTCCATGTTTCGTGCATGTTTTCCCCTGTTTTCATATGAATTGCACCTGCATTCATAATTTCACCAAGACTAGTGGAATTTGTTAGAAATAATCCCTATGTCTATTCTTGGTGATGGTGTTTGATTCAAAAAGATGCAACATGTTGACGGTAAAATTGGACCATAAGGACCGTCAACATGCACTTGAAGGATGGGTAATACATTTGAAGACCGATCTGCCTAGAATACTACATGATCGGTGGTATGAATTAGCGAGCAAATTAAACTTGTTACAAACCTCGAATGGGAAAGATGAAGTTAAATGGCTCTGGGAGAAATCTGGAAAATTCACGATCAAATCGGTTTATGAACATTTGACAAGAAGAGAGGAAGGAAAAGGATTTAAACACATATGGAAAGCTAAGATACCTGAAAAAAATAAAAATCTTTTTGTGGCTTATGGAGAACCAAGCCATCTTAACCAAGGATAATATGGTCGAAGGAAATGGCAAGGTGATCCCACCTGCTATTTCTGTAATGAACCTGAGACAACTGACCACTTGATGTTCAACTCGCTGTGTAGCAAAAGTGGTATGGGGGTCACGGGAATTTGCTTTAATAGCCCAACCGGACCTACTTCACTCAACCAATTCGGGAGTGGATCAAAACAGCACAGCCAAGAGGCGAAGAAGTTTTCACTTTTGGCTTAGCTGCTATATGTCTGGGCCACGTGGAAGGCCAGAAATAAAGCTTTCTTTGATAAGAAAATCATCAAGCCCCTTGTGAAATTATTTGCCATGAAATTCCTTACATGAAATATTGGGCAGGACTCTTTCCGGGCGACCTGCAACAGGTGATCCGGGTTGGAGCGAGAGACAATGCTACGGACAGCAATCCAAGTGATGGGGAGACAGGGACGATGCATCCTTCTCGCCACTACCAAGCCCACAAGGAGAAGGCGACAAAGAATATGAAGATGGAGCTTCACGGTCGGACGTCTGATGCGGAGGCTATCGCGAGATTCCTTTTGGTTTCAAATTGTTGGCCAGGATAATCGGGACTTTATGATGTAATAGGACATCTTTCCTACCCTTGCGCTGTTATTTCTAGAGTACTGGTAGCAGTGTAGGGGCCAGCGGGGAGGAAACCCCTCCCCGGATCTGTTCCTTTTCTAGCTTCTCGGTCTTTTATCTGTATGATCGGTGATCTCCGTTTCCCCGAAATGGAAGTGAAATATATTACGATTCAAAAAAAATGTCACATGGACTTGATCCTACAAACATAGGATTTCCATACATGCAAGATTTGTTGTGTCCAACCATAGAACTTAGACAACAAAGCAGTACAAAACATGATCAAGAGAAATACATAATGAACAAATGTGGTCAACCACATAATATATAAGTTTGAGATAACAAAATATTGCGAATAGAAAGAGTTGGAACTACATTTTAGAAATATTCAGCTTTAGGCATGCTAGTAAATTGGAACTGAACTACAGTGCTAGAAGTCTGCAATTTTACAAAATAAAAAGCATCCATTAGCACTGCATTGTCGATGAATGGAGCTGCTAATATATAAGTGTAACTCACGATTGATTCATAGGATATGCATTGGATTTTAAATTCTAATGCCGCACAATGCAGAAAGCATTTCATCAGCAATGTAATTGTATCATAGGAGTTGTGGTAACTAAGCGCACAACCAACAAGATATAGACCAATCTAAGGATGTTCCGGAGAGGATAGCATATAGGTTCGTGGAACTAGATGGACCTTAGACTAGGCCTAATTAGTGAAGGAACAAGTGCGAAGGCGGAGGAGCCTTACGATGGAGGGACCACAGGAATAACCACAAGGTGGACCATATATTTCATTACAGGGGTGTTACAGTAGGATCCAACCGAGTTGATGTGATGGATTGAGAGAGTATTTATAGACACATACTCTCTCAGCCCTAATAGTCACCATCAACCCAAATTACCCTAATGTCCATGCCCTTCTTATGCCTATACAAGGGCATTCTGGTCAATTACACACATGTCATGTGGCTATTAAGTGGGCTAAATTCCCCTTCACGGTCTTGTTGGGCCCTAGATGAGCCAGGCATGTCCCTTCGAGTAGCCTTCTTGAACCCCTAGATGGGATAGGCGCCTCCTTCTTGGGCTTCTTTTCTCTGGATTGGCCTATTGGGATAAGGTGGTGATCTCCTCCCCAACGAGTAGCCCCTCACGGGTGAGCTCCACCTTCGGTAGGACCGAAACCGTGATCCATAAGGATCTCCACTTTACGTCCCCGCCCCCCCCTTTCGGGACTGTTCGGAGGCACCTTGCTATTACCGAAAGGGTCTTGTCCTGCAAAATTACAATAGAATCAAAGCAACCTGATTCAGGGGTGATACGGAACCAACAAACCCAACCGCTTTATTGTCACATGTAAGGCCGGTTACACTTGGACCGAAGGAAGCTACCAAAAAAGAAAAGAGATACAATAAGGGGTGACTCTCGGCAGCCCTCGTACCGGCTACGAAAGCCACAACTACCCTTAAAAACTCACCATAACGAAGACTCTTAGAAAGCGCTCCTTAGACCTAACCTTACCTTCTTCCACCTTCGAGACTCCTACAACACAGCCCCTAGATCTGACCTAGATGCGCGTAGGTCCCAAAACAGACTCGTGCAAGGTGACTCCGACTCGAAATAGTAAATCTAAACATGAGTCGCGTCATGCTTGAAGGCATGTCCCGCGAAGAATACAACTTTCTTTCCCCGAAAGTGCTACGCTCTCGAAGGAGCCTCTTATGTAGGACTTCTTCAAAACGTTAGCATTGCGGATGTGCGGTATGGGAGTCCCATCAAGTTCAAGTAGGTGATAAGCCCCCTAGCGGATGGACGTATCGACTACGAAGGGTCCCATCCACTTGCTATTCAGCTTGGTGACGTGCACCGGATTGCGCCTAAGTACAAGGTCTCCCAGTTGAAACTCTCTTGGGTGCAGCTTACTATTGCAGGACTTTTCCATGGATCAAATGTACTTGTGTAGGTTAGCCATGGCTTGCAGGTGTGTTTCTTCAAGGAGGCCCTTAGACACATCCTCGTCATTGGCTAGTGGCCTTGTGGTACGGAAGGAGCTAGCTTGAATTTCTTCCGAGGTCACGCGTCTCCGCCCCATATAGCAATCGAAGGGTGAAAACCCTGTTAGCCTTGTGGCGTAGTCGTTATGGACCCCAACACATTAGGCAAGACCTCTGCCCATTTTCCTTTGGAAGCCCTACACGGGCCTTAGAGATGGCAGTGAACACATTTCCATTCATGCTCCCAACTGCGTGAAAATTAGTCACCGAGATTTCACACTTTTTGACACCAATGCTTGAGACAGTAGTCACGGTATTCCAAGCCTTCGAATTTCTTGCCATTGTCCACCATTAGTTCGAAGGGAACCCCAAAGAAGCACACCACATTCTTCCGGAAGAACTTGCCCACCTTCTTGGCTGTGATCCGGACCAGGGGTTCACCTTCGACCCACTTAGAGATATATTCAACTGCCGCTACGGTGAACCTAAAGCCCCCTAGTGATGTTGGCGGTTCTCCTATGATGTCAATTCCCCATCAAGCTAAAGGCCATACCGGAGGGATGGGCTGCAAGGCTGTTGTCTGGTAAAGTGAGATTGGTGATCCATCCACCGGCATCCCGAACACACTCGTCACAAAAGGCCGGAGGTGGAGAGACCGTCCAACACTACGACTCTCAAGTTACATCGGTTTACCAACTCCCATACGAAGGTATGCATTTGGTATACAACTCAATACTTGCTCGCGGAGTCACAACGAACGGTCCTTAACCGACACGCACGGGGCTATGGCGAACAAGGGCCAACCTTGTCACCGCATCCTACACATGCTCTTCCCCGTACGGTCTTCAAGTTAATCATGTGAGAGGGTAAGAATATTTGAACCTATACCGAGAGGTCTCCAAACCACTCGGTGTTGCTACCGGTGACTAAGCATAGCCATTCTATCGAAAAAGATTATACCTATTCAAAGACCATAGGGAATAGAGATCAACTCCTAAACATAAGTGCACAATACATAAACCTAGACATATGTGAATTAAACCAAAAGCTAAATAAGTGGGATTATGCATCGGGGCTTGCCTTGGGACGGGTCGAAGTTAGCACTCTCAACCAAGTTCAATTCAGCGGGATCCTCTTCTTGATTTCTTTCTTCGGTCGGGGTCCCTATATGGATGCAATGCATGATATGAGTATGGATGCATACACGGATATTTAGTTCATGGAACTTCCTCGATAATGAATTAAAATGACAGTTTGTTCATGAAATGAACATGCTTATGTATGAAATATGATGCTTGCATATGATGATAGATCATGACTATATGTCAAGGGGACAAACTTCTAATTAAGAAAAATATGGTTAAAGCAATACATAAGCACATTACTTAGAAGCAAATATAAGAATTTATCCTGTCCTAGTTGAATAAAGCATGGTACACAAGTGAGAGTATTTAAACCACTAAATTTTTATTATGACATAGGGTTATGTACGAACATAAGCATAAACATGGTGTATGTCAAAATAAATATGCACATGCTATACTCCTGCCATAATTAACCATATGGCCCATGGCAAATATGGTCATGCATAAAATGCAAAGTTTTGACATGAATTACGCATATAAGGGTATATGACAATATCTGATGCAACTAATATTAACTTAACAATCCTAAATGAAGCAAGTGGTGCAATAAGCAATTTTTATACATGATTTCTATGAAGATGCATAAAAGGATCATATATAAGCATAATAACATTTATGCACTAAGTATAGGCCTTTTTATGCATGAAAATATGTAATATGACAACATGACATATTATGACAATATGGAATAGCAACTTTTAAAATTAAGCAACTAGTGCTACAAAGCACTCTGAAACATGAATTCTATGGCAAAACATGATTTGCTCATGAGGAGCAAAACAAAAAATATAATATTTTTGTATGCATTTTTCCTATTTAAACATTTATAGGCAAATATGTGCTATATAAGCATATAATGATAAATATTATGAAAACATGTATGAATGTACAAAAGACATGTACCAGAGGGTCCAATATGTTATGGAAAGTGCTCATGTCGATTTTCATAAATTTTACACATTGCAAGAACTAAATTTACATTTTTAAAGGTTTAACAAGATGACATTTCTTTTTACATGAAACTCCAATTTCTTGCACATGAACCTAGGTAAAAAACTTGACCATTGCAATGTTCATGTTTCAAGTATTCCAAAACATTTTAGTTTGCATTTTTCTCATTTTTATTTTGGAAGATATGAATTTGTTTAAAGTAGCTAACAGATTACTATTTTCTAGATTTAGGGTGTGTGAACAGTAAAAACAAAATCAGAGATCATGTGTAGCTTTGGATCTTCTATTTCCCTAGGATAGGGCTGTGATTTGAGCATGAGAGATGGTTGCAAAAGATGGATAAGGAAGTGATACAACCATGGTGAGCTTAAGTGCAATCAAGAGCTCACCGGAGAAGCAAAAATCAACGGTGAAACTCGAAGTCTTCTTGATGCCATACTTGAGGAAGAGCTTGGGGATCAACCAAACCACACCATGCAAGGGTTGGAGGGAGTCCAAGTGAAGCCTTTAGCTGCCCTTGCTCATGCCAAGGTGAACCATGGCAATGGAGTTTGAAGGTGAGTAGCCATGGTGGTTGTTCTTGGAGAGGAAAAGAAAAGGATGAAGAGAGGAAGACTTGACTTGGCTCTTGACCAAAGAGTGGATGAGAGGGAGCCTCTGGACGTGGTGGCTTCCTTAGGCTGGCTACTTCATGGGTTGCTCGGTAGAGAAGGAAGCAAAGAGATAAGAGAGAAAGTGGGTCCCACAAGTTGAAAAAAATCTGCCAACCTTACTGTTGCAGTCAAGAGCAAGTCAACGTGATTTTTGTTGGGGTTGCCAATTTTTGTGGTGGTCTAGTATCAAATTTGGGACAACTTTTATATAGAACTTTTCTTTATATTCGGCCTCCAAAAAGTAATAAAAATTCTACACTAAAAACTGTTTTCTGCTTTTACTGAATTTGTAGGGCTATTTAACATTTACCAAAAATTATGGTAAAATCACTAAAATTCCTATTTTTGAATAACCTTCATGGCTATGCATTTTCAAAGCAGATGCTATATGAATTTGAATATATAGAAATAGAGGTAGAATGAAAAACAATCTGGGATGGAGGAAGTTCCTTTTATTGGACCTGTTTACGCCATGTACATCAATATATAGAAAACAATTAGGTATATTTTCATGGCAACATATCCTATGAGAACTAGGTTCGTGTGCGAATTATGAGAATTCAAATCTGAGCCACATGATCTTGATCTAAGAGGAGCGTGTAGGGAGAGGTGGGAGGGGAAATTTGTAAAAGTGTGATTAAGAGGGTGGTGATTTTGCATATCACCCCACCCCCACCTATCCATTGGATCACAGAATTTGAGTTCTGATAGTTCGCATTCATAACCAAGAATTTCCTATATCGAACGCTACTATGGCGTCATCTGGTGTCAAATAAGTCGGTCCAGTTCCTACTGTGCCTATCCACTATGGTGCCATCATTCAGGCGAGTACATTGGCCTAATCCACCAAGAAATTGAATGTTGTAATCATAAAGTTTATCGGGATTATGTCATTGTGGTTGTCACGGTGTTTACCCACTCTTGCACTGTTTATCATGGAATCATTTTGGCCTTACAAAGTTGATTTTTGGAAACAATATCTATTGGTCCATGGTGGGAATCTGAGAGATAGAAGTTATCTTCTGTGAGGTATTAACGTTTGTAGGAGAAAATTTTTGTTGTCTCGCTAATGCAAATTTGACACGATTCATATTTCATCTATAATATTGAATTTCAAACAATCCTGGTATATATGGTAGTGGGAAGACTGATTAATTTTAAAATTGGGACTCTTTTGGGCTGTTTGGTTCTAGCCATTGCCTGAACACCACCCGTCAACTAGCGATCTCTCAGCTGCTGAGGCGTCTGCGTCGAGAATCGGGTGCCTAAGCTGATTTTCAAGGCAGAAACCGGTGATCTCGTAATTCTCGGTTTGCAAGGATGTGTTGTTAAGCGCTCCATTTCCCATTGATGATGAATCTGAACCTGTACTTAGAGATAGAGAGCTCGATGTATAGATTCTCGAGGAAGAGAGAAGGCATGGTGCCCCCCACCCCCCCCCGCGTCGGATCCCACGAGTGAATAGAAATGTTAATCTACATGGAAATAAAGACAAGTCCTTTGTCGGTTGTTAACTCCAGTCACTAATATCTTATCTCTATCATAGTGCAAATTCATATGTAGGGGATAGTAAATTTCATTTTGGAACAATAGTTTAATAATTATCATACACAAGGAACATTAGCTAGCTAAAGTACTCATTTATGCGCAAAGCTAAAATCAAGTAATAGGAGTAATATAAAAGACAAAGAATAACTGATTAGCTTGGTATCTGGAAAATATCGGGAGCATATAGTCACATGCATACAGCTTGAGGCTGTCTTTTGTCACTTACACATCTGATGATCAAACTCAAGAATGGCAACATTGTGTACTAATACCTGTGACACACTATGACAAATGTAAAAAGTATTTTCTAATATTTTATCTCAATAGACAAATACATTAGAATTTGAAAGTTTAAACAAAGATCCATTATTGCACCCTCTATCGATGGACCTTTTTATCAATCTGTATTATTATTCATATTTTATTCTTGATAAATTAAATAATAAAACAATAGTAAACCATACAAACGGTTTGGGAGCTTATGCCTTATAGTCACGTGCATACAGCCTAAGGTACCTGAGAAAATATCACGAGCATATAGTCACGTGCATACAGCCTAAGGTACCTGAGAAAATATCACGAGCATATAGTCACGTGCATACAGCCTAATAAGGTACCTGAGAAAATATCAGGAGCATACAGTCACATGCATTTGGACTACTTACATCTCATTAAATCATTTTCATTTTTTTATTTTGACATGGCAACCGATAAACTATTCCTTCGTGTTCACATGTATCATAAAGTCGAATTTTCCTCTAGAAATATACTCCATTTTTTTATGACGTTAGGAAAAGAAGATTAGTTCATTTTTAAACTAAATTCCTTGTCCTAAGGTCAAAAAAAAAAGAACAGAGGGAGTATGATACAAGTAAAACAAAAGTTGTATGGCTATAACTTGTATTTAGCAACAATACATTGCAATCGAAATTTATGATCAATTTAGGACTTTGAAGACCGTGCAGCATGTGTCTAATTGCCATGTAACATATACAATATACAGGAAATTTGCAGTTTTATGAACACAAATATACATAGCTCTGTAATTGCACAAGTCTTATCAGATTATTCTAAATGTAACCAAAATTAATGTTCAAACGTTGATAGCAAGCGACTGAAGACGACACCAATTTAAGACACGATGGGGTTGTCACATCTTGGGCGGCATCCCTATCCAATCTCGCTGCTACGTAATAAGAAATATAAGTTGGAGAGTGCCAGCTGAACCAGCTTTCACATTTGACTCAAGGGCGAGAAGGATCAGGACGACGACATGGTTCTTCAAGCAGCGTATCACTACCTGCAGCTCGCCGTGGCTCATGCCATATCCACAGAAGCACTGCTCCTCTTTCTTCTACTGCTCATAATCATACGCCTAGTGCTATTTGACTCAGTGAGAAGTTCCACCACAGGATCAACTAACAACAAGCATCGTCTCCCACCTTCACCTCCATGGAAGCTGCCCGTCATCGGCCACCTCCACCTGATCGGCTCCAACCTCCACATCTCGTTCCGTGACCTCGCCGCCAGGCACGGCAACGACGGCCTCTTGCTGCTTCACCTGGGCGCCGTGCCCACCGTGGTCGTGTCCTCCCTTCGCGCAGCCGAGGCCGTCCTGCGAACGCACGACCGCATATTCGCGTCCAGGCCACGGTCCGCCGCCGCCGACATCATCCGGTACGGCTCGTCGGACGTCACGTTTGCCCCCTACGGCGAGTACTGGCGCCAGGCAAGGAAATTGGTCACCACGCACATGCTCAGCACCAAGAGGGTGCGCTCCTTCAGCCATGGCCGTCAGGAAGAGGTAAACACATATATTTTTCCCATCATGGAACTAACCAATTTAACACCGTACCTGATGCAGCTCATCTGTCTGAGTGATTAATATAGGTGCGCCTCGTGATTGACAAGATCCGCGAGGCCGCTGGCACGGTGGTGGACATGAGCGAGATCCTGGTCGGGTACACCAATGACAACGTGTGCCGCGCGGTTCTTGGAGAATTCCACCGGAAGAAAGACCGTAACAGGCTTTTCCGTGAACTGACCGAGACAAATGTTGCCTTACTCGGGGGATTCAATCTTGAAGACTGCTTCCCGAGGTTGGCAATGGTGGGTGTGCTCAGAAGGATGGTTTGCGTTAAGGCAGAACGTCTTCGCAAGAGGTGGGACGAATTGTTTGACGAGCTCATCGACGAACATGCAAGCTCTAGCAAATCGTCGTCTGGAGAGAACGAAGAGAATACGGCAGACTTCATAGATGTTTTGCTCTCCCTGCAGGAAGAGTACCGTCTCACCAGGGACAACATCAAGTCCATCTTGATGGTAAGTAGTTTAGTTCAGCGAAATTACACGATTTATTTATTGTGACCACGGTGCTAAATTAGTATGGCCTTATTATTTGTGTTAACACAGGACATGTTCGAGGCAGGCATAGAAACATCATACCTAGTTCTCGAATACGCCATGGCTGAGCTCATGAACAACAGAAATATTATGACAAAAATACAAGAGGAGGTACGGATGTGCACGACGCTGGACGGCAAACGGTTGGACATGATAAGGGAGGAGGACATCACTAGCATGGCCTACCTGAAGGCAACAATAAAGGAGACGTTGCGCTTGCACCCACCTGCACCCTTCCTCATCCCACACTTCTCTGAAGCTGATTGCGAGATCAATGGATGCTTCATCCCATCTGGAACACGTGTTCTCATAAACGCCTGGGCTCTGGCAAGAGATCCATCGTCTTGGAACAAACCGGAGGAATTCTTACCCGAGAGGTTCCTCCAAGAAGGTGGCTCGGCAGACGTTGACATGAAGGGCAGGGACCTTCAGTTTGTGCCATTTGGAGCTGGACGTAGGATATGCCCAGGGTCAAATTTTGCGGTCGCTACTATTGAGATTATGCTAGCAAACCTTATGTACCATTTTGATTGGGAGGTTAAGAATGAGCTGAAGGTTAGTGGAGGAGCTCGAGTTGATATGTCAGAGTCGTTTGGGTTGACCATTCGTCGAAAGCAAAAGCTTTACCTTGTCCCCAGGATCCTCTAGTAAATATCATCTTTGATGTTTGATGAATAAATTTACTCTGGATATATGAGAGTAATTTTTTTTACTGAAATTAAATATACTCGGATAGAACTACTGCAAATACAAACAATATATATGTTGACGCAGTTTACTGTACCATTTCATTTTGGAACATAAATGTTTTCATTATATAATTTATCTTGCATAATTGTCTAAATAATAATTTATCTTGCATAATTGTCTAAATATATTTACCTAGTGCTCTATTGCAAAAACAGGTCAAATAATAACAGATTGGCGATACCAGTTGACCAAAAGACCTCAAAAAAAAAGGGCTAAAAGATCAACATGACAGGAAGACAGCAGATAGGACAGTAAGCTCAGAAGTGGACATAATTAACAAGTTAGACATCGTTAGGGGGACAGCCCAGCCCATAACACCATGGGTCCGATAATGTATAGGACGACCGAAAGAAGGCCCGATAGGTGAATAGTCAGAATCAAGTCCCAGATGAGTCGAGTTTCAACCGTATGAGGTCCTGAGGCATGGGTGGACCTCCATTGATTCACTGGATTCAACTGAATGCCCAAAAAATGACCAAATCATGAGGTATACATATGTGTATTTAATACATACACTTATAAATAAACAATTATAGGATTAAAATCAAGTTCCTTTGAATATAGAAGCTTAGAAAATAAGACCAACATAACAAGTTTCATCTTTTTTTCAAAAAAAAGTTCCTAACTGCAGGTTTGACTGCCCACATATTGTAGCTTGGGTCCGCCACTATCCTGAGGCCATGCGGATGACGTCCGAAACAGGGGACCTGAAGCTTAGGATAAACCATATATGCCCATGTAACTGTTGTAGCGTGCGTGGGTATAATTGTAACTTGGCTGCTCGGGATGGATGGGAGCTAGGCTAATACCCAACTAGCTTGAGTAGGGCATTGACTCTTGGACCTCCGATACGGAACCCTTCGGTACGGCCAGAGGCCTAAATAGAATCCAGAGATACACACATTGCTTTATGAACTCTGTTGTTTGCCTTCCTTCAGGCTTGTCCGAAGGAGCTACTTACTCTCGGAATATCCTTCCACAAGACTGTCTTGAGCAAGTCCCATAGTATTTGTTTGGACTTGTACCCACAACAGACATGAAAGCAGAACAAGATAAGTTATCATTTGAAGAACAGGTTATCAAAGGGAAGGCAGAAGTGTCACTATTGGAACTTATAGAACAAAGAACAAACTCGAAGAATGCAAAGAGCAGGGGCAAACCTTTCCATTGTCTTAAAGGGTACATAAATACAAGAAACTGGGTGGATGCAAAGAACAGGATAACCAGCTACTATTGAGAATATGCTAGCAAACCTTGTTCCCAAGATCCTGTAATAAATGTCATCTTTGATGTTTTGGTGACTAAATTTAATCTAGATATATGTGAGTACTTTTTTTACCACAAATAAATTTATCCAAATCTAGATATAACTACTTCAAATACAAACAATATATATGTCGGTGAAGTTTATTATACCATTTATAGTGCCAATACACTCTATTTTGGAATATAAATTGTTCTTTCATTATATGGTTTATCTCACATAATTGTGCATATAATTTTCCTAGGGTTATTTCCAGTGCTATATTGTAAACATAGGTGAAATAATAACATATTGATCATACCAGCTGACCAAGACCTCAAGAGAAAAGAAAAGTCTAAAAGATGAACATATTGCCTAGCTAGGGTTGGCCTTGAAGCGCAGAAGCGGATCAAGTTAGACATGAAAGCTAACAACATAAACATTCATTTGAAGAACAGGTTAACAAAGGGAAGGCAGAAGTGGCACTACTAGAATTGTTAAAATAAGCATAAACTCAAAGAATGCAAAGAGCAGGGGTTCTTGAAGGGTACAGAAAATATAAGAAACTGGGTGGATTCAGAGAGCAGGGCTAATGGGAGGACAACTAAGAAGAGGATAATAACCAACTTGCAGAATCAAGATTCAGTTATAATAACTGGCACAAAAGAATTTAAGAAACGTGTCACTCAATATTACAAAAACTTATTTGGACCTAAGATATGTCATGGTATAAGCTTGCAGGCAGACTTCGGGGAAGATGAAGAGAAGATTAAGACCTAGCACAACAATTTACTATAGAAGAAGGTAAGAATGTAGTGTTTGGAATGGAAAAGAATAAGGCACTAGAGCCTGATGGGATACCAATAAAATTTTACTAAGTCTGCTGAGATATAATTCATATGAGATCGGATATACTCCATGATGTTTCCTGTCTGGGGGAAGACAGTGAGAAAGCCAGTTACTACGTAGAAATTTTTTAGTGCAATGTAGGCTACTTGCTAATAAAATATCCAGGAGTACCTGTTATGTGCAAACTTGGCGCCTAAGGTTGCTGGCGACCTAGCTGGCCGCAGCCCCGTCGATCAGCAGGGCCAAGGTGGCCGATCGCACAGGGCCCCCAAAATGTTGGGGGCCCCCAATTCTTAATTGTGTTTAGAGGAAAGGGTGTAGCAAAGCCAACAATAGAAGGTTAATACGTGACTCTGTGAGACCTTAGTCCAAGTGAGTAACACATTCATACATTAGTCTTCAACCTGTTTAAAAAAATAGTCTTCTACCGAAAGCCATAGCACATTTTATCTCGGTCCAAATCGAGAACAGTGCAGCAACGCCGACAACTGAATTGGTGAACTGCACCTTACCATTAGCGATCATTGGGTAAACGTCTTGACGACTCTCTGCCCAGGGATCATGGTACCTCTTCGGCAGTTCTATCTCTTTTTCATTTTCTTTTTTATCTTGTTGTGCTAAGAACTTAAGCTCTAAGCTATGACTCTTTGTTTATCAAACAGGTTTCAGTTCCAATCAATAGTTATGTCTTCCACAAATAGAAAATATGAAGTTTGGAAAAGCATAAGAAGATACGAAGTAAAAAAAAAGCATTAGTTCCATCCCTTTTCTCGACAGATGTCATGAAAGATTCTGAAAGTCAAAGTACAATCCTTTTTCAGATAATCAAAGTACAAGATTTTTGGAGATAATCAAAGAGATGGCCTCATTTTGTATATTTTGGATCATGAACTTTTAAATTTTCGGGCCCTATTTTATATTTCGCCCCGGAACCTCAAATTCTTAGAGACGGCCCTGCTGGCCGGCTGCTGCTGCCATGGTGGTGGTGGCGTGCGGCTAGGGAAGGAGGGCAGGGCGCACGGGGGAGAGAGAAAGGGCAGGCATAGGGAGAGCTAGAGTAGATGGGAATTATCCCTACTATTTCCTTGTAGAGATTGATTACAATTGCCCGCATTATATGAGGAACTTTTCTTGACTCCTTGACTCCTAAGCAAACACAAACTGGAATCCTAAGCAAACACAATCTGAACTTTCCTAATTAATATCCAAACTTCCTGAACTTAAACCAATATCTCACAATTGATAAATATGGACATCTATCCACTTTTGGAAGGAGAGGTCGGGCCGCCTCTCCCTGGCTGGTATGCCAGGCCGACTGTGGCCAGTGCACGACATCCACGTGCTGGGTAGCCACCCGTCCATGAGCTGCAATTGCTGGAACTGCAAGAGAAAGAGTCTGACGACGCATGATGAAGACCGTCAAGTAACCGTGGATGAAATCGATGATGAGGTTCTTATGAGTGCGGTCGATGTAGAAGAAGATGGTCTAGCTCAACTTCTCAGTATCTCATGTCGTAGAAAAGTGATATGAGGTCAGCGTAGTAGAAGAGCCAATGACAACAGGAGTGCCTGGAGCACCAAAAAACATCCGTGGGACGCTGTACTCGAAGTAGAGGAGGTTCACATCCCGAGGAGGCTTGGTGAAGAATGGATGGCTGCCCTGCTCAGATAGCAGTAGAAACCCGTCGAAGGTCACGACAAAATTGTCGCGTGGACGTGGACGTGCAGCCATCAAGTCGATGTAGTGGCTGACATGGGCGGAGCTAGGTTAGTAGCATTGGGTGCAGCTGCACCCACAAAATCCAGAAATTTACTTGTAATTGGCTTCTTTTCACCACATAAGCACCCACTAAATCCAACATTAAACACTCCAAAACAGCAAAATCAAGTGTTTCTGCACCCCCATTAATTTTGTTCTAGCTCCGCCACTGGTGGCTGAAGAGGATGCCGAAATTGGTAGCCGAGAGTGGTGCAACGGCGCCTATAAGAACTCCAAAGGGCACCCGACGAACATGAAGGAGGTCGTGTCTGCCAAGATCAATGAAGCAAACATCCACCGCAGCAATGCTCGATGTGGGTAGCTCCTCGAAGAAGTAGGACGCCATGTGGGAGACATGGTTCATGTCGTGGGAGGCCGCAGAAACCCACTGCAACCTGACGAAGCAAGGCCTCCTAGCCATGCTGAAGTGAAGCCTCGCCGGCGAAGTTGCTATGTAGAGGGATGAGGCCGTCGCGGATGCTCCAAGCGGGTGCGAGGTCACGGATGGAGATACGCCCCATGACGAAGGACAACTCCCGGGTGTTGAAGATGTTGTCGCGCACATTGTCGTAGAGGCCCTCATCGCTGTGGAGAAGGGGGATGATGTCGGTGATGCGGCGAGGTCCTCCCATGACAGCAGTGGTCACCTCCGTAGGTGTGAGCGCAAGTAGCACCCTAGGTGGAGGAAGGGCTGGTGCCACCTATGGATGGAGCACCGAACCATAGCTACCAAGAGCACATGACGGTTGTCGATTAAGAAGGACATGCTCAAGATTGCGAAATCCCTCATGACCGGTCCTAGAGAGGCCAGCAATGGCGTCCCGAGGACAATGTCAACACCATCCGGCAAATTGGTCGTGCGGACGTCGATGACAAAGTTGTTGTTGCCGATGATGACCGGTAGCTGGTGGCACGTGTTGTGGCTCGTCACCCGTTCTCCCGAAGTAAGGGTGATGGCCAATAGGGAGCGGCAAAGAGGAAGCTGCATCTCGTTGGTGATAGAGAGATCGAGGTTGATGCAGCAGTGAGTAGCTCCTAAGTCGACGAGGAAGTGGACCTCGTCATCGCGGACGGCTCCAAGAAAGCGCAAGGTGCACCCCCCCCCCGCTCACCGTCTTTGTGTTCCATGTCGAGGAGGTCGGGCAACATCTCGATGTAGAAGAGGTTCTTGCACTTGTACCCTCTTGAGAACTTCTTATAGCAGTTGAAGCAGAGGTTCGATCGATGACGTTCTACCATCTCCTCAGCAGTGAGGCGCTTGAAGGGCTTGGGCCTCACGGCTGTCGGTGTAGGAGTAGCTGGGACGATGCTTGTTGTAGTAGTCGAGGCGCCTGTCTTGGGAGGAAGGCGAGGAGGAACAAATTGAGGACGTGAAGGAAAACTAGATTGCTTGGATACATGGGCCGCATACTCGGTAGTGATTTGAGCCTTGCGCTCGTAAGCACGAGCAAGACTCATGGCCTCCTCCATGTCAACCAACTTGTTGAGCTCGACGTTAGTCTTTAGAGGCTCCTAGAGACCGACGGTGTAGAGGATGACTTGCTATAGTTCTTGAAGATCCCCGGCGTGAGGCACCAGCGCCGGGAAATTCTCCATGTAGTCATCAACCATAGAGGTACAACAGAGGGTAGCTAGCTCACCCAAGGGGTTGGCACGTGTCCGGGACCCAAAAGGCTCGTTCACCAAACGAGCGAAGAGGCTCCAGGAAGTGATGGTGCCATCCATGGTATGTCGCATATACCATTGTTGGGCAATACCAGTCAAGTGGTAAGAAGCGTGCCAAACTTGCTCCGCTAGCTGGATCTTCTACCCCTGGAAAAATTGCTCACAGCGGTTGAGCCACGGAAGAGGGTCCTCATTACCATCGAAGGTCGGGAAGGAGAGCTTGTGGTAACGGGAACAGCGAGGTAGCACCTGGCGGTGGTGGTGCGGCACCTTCAGCTTGTGGCAGCGGTGGAGGTGGGGGGCCACCAATGGCCTCATGCACGATGTTGTCGAGATCGGTGTCGCTATCGTCGATGGTCGACTTGCCGTAGAAGTTGGTGATGGCCTTCTTTGCAGCGATGATGACATCGTTGTGGCGAGCTTTCTCCTCCAAGTCGTGAAGCTTGGCTGCCGCCTTCGGTGTGCTGATGAGATCGTTGATCAACGCAGCAGCCTAGATGGACTTCTCCGACATGGAGATGTAGTGCTTGGAGAAGATCTCGAAGCCGTTGATGAAGTCCTTGAAGATGCCATACATCTGTGGCAGGTCGTCAACCTTTTTCGGTAGCGTGGGCACCGATGGGATAGGAGAAAAAGTAGATTGCTTGCAAGACATGGTGATGGTGGTGGTGGGATGATCGGAACAAGGCCTCCGAATACAAGTGTTATGTGCAAACTTGGGGCCTAGGGTTGTTGGCGACCTTGCTCGCCGGCGGCTGCTGCTATGGTGTTTGTGGCGTGCGGCTAGGGCGGGAGGGCAGGCTGCACGGGAGAGAGAGGGGGGGGGGCAGGTGCAGGGAGAGCTCGAGAGTAGATGGGAATTATCCATACTATTTCCTTGGAGAGATTAATTACAATTGCCTACATTATATCAGGGACTTTTCTTGACTCATAAGTAAACACATACCGGAATCCTAATCAAACACAATCTGAACTTTCCTAATTAATATCCAAACTTCCTAAACTTAAACCAGTCTCTCCTAATTGATAAATGTGGACATCTAGCCACATTTGGAAGGAGAGGCCGGGCCGCCTCTAGCCAGTCCGGCCCATAACAGTACCCATCTCATCAAGAAGGTCGAGAGTTACAGAACTGTAATATCTGAAGGACATTTGCATGTAGAGGTATGATGGCTGGAAAGGAAAGATGTTAAATAATTGTGGAACAATGAATTCAGTAGACTTGTGTTTATAAAAAACCAACCAATACAATGTCAAGTTTATCACACCAAAAACAATAATCAAATACAGAGACAAAATTATAGCACAATTTACGTGGCAAGGTGGAGCACAAAAGAAAAGAGATCACCTGATCAAGTGGCGAATAGTGTGTGCAACAAAACTTAGGGAGGCTTAGGAATAAACACTACCGGAAAACAGGAAATTGCCGTGTGCCGCAATCTTCGCCGTGTGCTTTCCTTAGGGCACACGGTGAAGTGAACGTTTGCCGTGTGCTATATTTGCAAACACACGGCAAAACAGCGGCTCACGGCAAAACGCTCTTCGCCGTGAGCCAAACGAAAGACACACGGCGAAGAGTCCTAATCGCCGTGTGCCGACCACGTGGCACACGACGAACTAGACGGCCGTCCACCACCGTCGCCTTTGCCCCGTTTGCCGTGTGCTTCAGAATGGGGGCACACGGCAGCTGTCCGTTTCTGCCGTGTGCCAGCCCCGGGCACATGGCGAAGATTAAACTTTTTTTTTCATTTAGCCTCCCCAACTTTTTTTCTAGTGCTAGTAAATGGCTGGTACACTATGGTTCAATTTGGAAGCTTTTTGTGATTTTTTCTATATTAATCTAATTTATGTTATCTAAAACATTTTTTTGGAATACAAGAAATTTAAAGTGGAAGTGCATAAAATAATAGACAACAGTGAGTGAAAAAATGACATTTATGATATTGAGACTACGATAAGACTACTCGATGAAGTTGTTTAGTTGTTTTTGTGAACTTTATCGAGTACGGTGTTTGTAACGTGAAGCTTACTCAATGAAGTTCCATACAGATTATAAAACAAGAGATCAAGTTCATACATGCAAATGCATATTCGAATTATAAGTTCGATTCAAAACTCTCTTATATACACAATACACAATTACATGAAACCACATGAAATAACATGTTTTTTTAGCTATTTTCGTACTAGTTTCAGAATTTTAATGAAATAACATGCAATTATGTTATTTTAATTCTTATTAATTGATTATGAGCTATAATTACATGAAATAATTTGTTTTGGTGTGTGTCAACTTAATATTCATATGATTGAGGCCATATACTTGTTTGGAAAAGAGTTTCAAATAATGATTTGATGAAAAGAATGAAATGGTAAGAAATTTTACCGTGTGCTGGCAGCATAGCACACGGCAAAAGGAGCTCTTCGCCGTGTGCTGGGTCTCCGGGATACACGGCAAAGAACCCGCCACGTGGGGTTGTGAGCTTTGCCGTGTGTCCCTCCGGGCAGCACACGGCAAAGCTCCCATTCCCCGTGTGCCTCTTTTTCTGCCACACGGCAAATCAAACAACGTGGAAGCGGGAGGAAAAAAGAACGTGCCTCTTTTTCTTTGCCGTGTGTCTGGGGACCTTGGCACACGGCGAACACGTGGTTCGCCGTGTACCGTGGATCTGGGCACACGGCGAACACGAAGTTGGCCGTGTGCCGTGGATCTTGGCACACGGCGAACACGTAGTTTGCCGTGTGCCGTGGATCTAGGCACACGGCGAATGCGTGGATTTTATTGGGCCCGGGCACCGCTCTCTTCTCTCTTCTCTCTTCTCTCTCTCTCTCACTCTCTCACGACCGTTGCCTCCTGCCCGCGCCTCGCCCGCACCGCGCCCCGCCCGCTCGACCTCGCCGCACCGGCCCGCGCCGTGCCGCACCGGCCTGCCCTCGCCGCACCGGCCCCGCGCCCCGCCGTCGCCGCTCGCCGCACCGGCCTGCCGCGCCCGCGGCCCGCGGCCCCGCCACCCCGTGCCGGCGTAGGAGGCGGCCCGCGGCCCCACGCGCGCCGCCCGTGCCCGCGGCCCCCGCGGCACCGGCCGGCGTAGGAGGCGGCCCGTGGCGACGCCCTGCGCCCGGTCTCCCTCCCGGCACGCCCGGGTCGTCGTCCCCCTTGGCGCCACCCCGCCCCGCTCCCTGTGCCCCGCGACGCGGCCCGTGGCGTCCTGCCCCGTGGTGCCGTCCCGCCCCGTGCCCCGTGACGCAGCCCGGCGCCCGACGCGGTGCTGCCCCGCCGCCCGCCGGCCACCCCGTCCCGACGCCATGCGAGCCGAACCTCCTTTCTACGCCACGGATAAGCAAAGGTTTGTAGGTGATCGAAGACATGGACTTTTCGATTAGATAAATGAATATGAGTCGACCATCGTGTCGATGCTGTTTAGGGTAGGCCATCGTGCTGTTGCTTTATATATTGTTAAAAAATTTGTTGTGGTTGTCGGCCATCGTGTCGATGCTTTTTTTGCAGGTTTTGAACCCTTATTGTTTAGGGTAGGTGCTGCCAAAATTTGTATTGGACACTAATTTTTTTTTACTTTCTGCAGTGAGGCTTTGGAGAGGCGCCGTCGTTGACTCATCGTTTCGCTACGTAGTAAGGTGAGATAACAGGACCCCTCTTTTCATATAATGTTCTTAGGTCGCGCAACCTAGTTAGCCGTCTTCCGTTCGAAAGAGATACGGTTGAAAATATGTATTTGTTTGCATATGAACGACCGTATCTGTTTCGAATTGTCCACGTCTTCGGACAACCCGCGGATGTGTAGATGGGGTTAGTTTCCATGCTCCACCCTATCCGAGGCCGAGTTTCGGCATCATCCCCTGTTGTTCTGCGGATACACAATCTCCTTGATAGGACGTGTATTTGGAGAACAGCGGGGAGGTGCTGTCGAAATTCTGTTTCGGATAGGGGTGGAGCATGGAAGCTTACCCATCTACACATCCTCGGGTGGGATTAGGACCTATCTTTACCTATTAGGGCATGATAGGTATCGCGTAGTTGTATATGATTTCTATAACACCTATTGCGTTATGTTAAAGGATGGATAGTCGTGATTGGATGTATACGGGATGGCGGGGTAAGCGTGACTATACGGATGAGTTCATTTACAAGGTCCATGAATTCTTGAAAAAAGGCATTTCAATCAGGACAAGGTAGAGCAATGTGCCCATGTGCCAGGTGTGAGAACAAGACATATCAAACACAATTGAAAATGGGTCAACACATTTGCAACAATGGGTTTATGGCAAACTACACCTGTAGGATCTGCCATGGTGAAGCCCATCGAGCTAGGGACGAGGTCGTGAGGCAACGCATCGCAGAATATGATTCCGATGCCGGGTGCGGAGACATGTTAGATGATTTTCATCACGCCCACTTTGATGAAGGACCTAGCCATGTTGGGGAGGAGCCGCCGAGCCTACCGCAAAAGCCTATTACGACATGTTGTCTTCGGCACAGAAACCATTTCACGACCATACGGATGTTTCTCAACCGGATGTCTGTCGGATGACTAATGGCTTTAAAATCTCAGCTTGGCATCGGTCGAGACGGCTTTGATAATATGTTGACGGTTTTCGGTAGCCTCGCTTTCTAGTGGTCACAATCTGCCGCGCAACATGTATGAGTCACAAAAGCTCCTTCGTGCACTTAAGATGCCGTACGAGCGGATACATGTCCGTCGTAACGGATGCGTCTTATTCAGGAAAGATCACTCGAAAAAAATTATTGTCCTAAATGTAATTCCTCCAGGTTCATTGAGGTAGATTCTGGTGATGGTCATAAGAGGCAGCTCAAAATCCCTGTGAAAATCCTACGGTACCTTCCATTCGTACCGAGGATTCAACGCCTTTACATGACCGAGGAGACCGCAAAACAGATGACATGGCACAAAGAAGGCAAACGATACCGTCCCGAGAATATGGTACATCTAGCCGATGGTGAATCATGGAAGCATTTTGACAGGCAGCATCCTGAAGAAGCCGAGGATCCTCGTAATGTACGGGTTGCACCGGCGACGGATGGATTCAATCCTTATGGAATGTCATCTGCCCCATACACTTGTTGGCCGGTGTTTGTTATCCCTCTCAATCTCCCTCCCGGCATCATGTTTAAAGCACAAACCATATTCTTGTCGTTGATAATTCCTGGACATCCAGGGGACTAAAATGAGTGTGTACATGGAGCCTTTGATCGATGAGTTGCTTGATGCTTGGAATGTTGGGGTATGGACATACGACGGGGCTAGAAAGAGAAACTTCAAAATGAAAGTGTGGTACATGTACTCTATGCATGACCATCCGACTGGTGTGTTTACGGGAGGTTTCCATGCCCGGTATGCAAGTCGGTTGTCAAATTCTTTTGGTTGGCGAATGGTGGCAAGTATGTTGCTTTTGACAAACACCGATAGTTCCTTAGTACGGATCATCCATTCGGACGGGACAAAAAGAACTTTACAAAAGGTGTGGTGGTTGAAGAACCCCCGCCACATATATTGACAGTGCCGAAATTCTTGAGCAATTAAACGCGCTCAAAGAAAAGGCCGGTGGTGGTTTTGAAGGATATGGTGAAGAGCATGCATGGACTCGGATTTCGGGCCTGTGGAGGCTCCCGTATATGATTGACATTCTTCTTCCACATATTTTAGATATGATGCATACTGAAAAGAATGCCGCCGAGGCATTTTGAGTTACAATCATGGACATTCTTGGTAAGACTAAGGATAACGTTAAGGCTAGAGTGGATCAAGCTAGCTTATGCAATAGACCAAAGCTCGACATTCCGTCTCCTAAAGACGGCAAAAGATGGAAAAAGCCTCCAGCCGATTTTGTATTAAAGAGGTACCAAAGAAAGGAAGTACTAGAATGGATCAAAACTTTAATGTTCCCCGATGGGTATGCAGCGAATCCGAGGAGGGGTGTGAACATAAGTACTATGCGAGTCAATGGGATGAAGAGTCATGACTACCACATATGGATTGAACGACTTCTTCCAGTCATGGTTCGAGGTTATCTTCCCGACCATGTGTGGCTAGTGCTTGCAGAGTTAAGCTATTTTTTTCGCACCCTTTGTGCTAAGGAGTTATCTCGAACCGTGATAGCAGAAATAGAAAAAATGGCTCCCGTGTTGCTTTGTAAGCTGGAGAAGATCTTTCCCCCGGCTTTTTTAATCCGATGGAGCATATGATTTTGCACCTCCCGCATGAGGCACGAATCTGTGGACCTGTGCATGGTCGTTGGTGCTATTCAATTGAGAGACAATTAAAGGTTCTTCGAACCAAATGTAAAAACAAGTGTAAAATTGAAGCCTCCATGGCAGAGGCATACTTGTAGTGAAGAGGTGTCAAACTTCACATCAAAATACTATGCTTGAGACCCTTCCAAGGATGCACAATCCACCCCCTCGTTACAATGCCAACGAAAATGATTGCAATCTCAGCCTATTCGTAGGGCAACTTGGAAGTGCAAGTGGTGGGACTCCAAAGACCTTGAAACATGAAGAGTTCCGCACTATCATGTTGTATGTGTTGACCAACCTTTCGAAGTGCAGCCATACTTACGAGTAAGTTGATATTGCACCATAGTATTTATAACGAGATAGTCACTAGTATGCAGCTAACTTCTCTCGATTTTCTTTTGTATAGAGAATTTACTCAACAATTTCGCAGAGAAATAGGGCACCGACTCCTCAAGATGTTGATGCCCTTCTTAAAAAGGGCGCGGGTCGTGGAATGCCGGATTTCATTTCTTGGTTCAAACAAAAGAGCCGAAATGATGCGTCAATGAGTCCCGAGCTGAGACAGATAGCAAATAGATGTGAATATAGGGTAATGTCGTACAACGCCTATGACGTAAATGGATATCGCTTTCACACTAAAAGATACGATGAAAGTCGGCCCAATCGGAGGACAACAAATTTCCAAGTTTGTACGAAAGCCGATGATGGGGTCGAGTACTATGGAATAATTGAAGAAATATACGAACTCTCATTCATTGGTAGCAAACCTCCGAAGCCTGTCGTATTCAAATGTCATTGGTTTGATCCTAACCAAGTACGACGGACACCTAGTATTGGACTAGTTGAAATTCGACAATCATCCGTCTATGCAGAGCGACGATGTCTATATTGTGGCTCAACAAGCAACGCAAGTGTATTATCTCTCATACCCGTGCAAAACCAACAAACGTCTTCTAGGGTGGGACGTTGTGCACGAGGTATCGCCACACGGTAGACTACCTGTCCCAAATAATGAAGATTACAATATAGACCCTAAAACATATGACGGAGAATTCTTTCAAGAAGTTGGGTTACAAGGGCGTTTTGAGATAGACCTAACCGGAGCAATGGAAATGGAAGTAGACGAGGATAATGAAAGGGTTGATGTCGAGGATGATGAAAGAGGTGATGACAAGGACATCGGAGATGTAGTTTCCAATCCGAAGGACTTAAAATTACTTGAGAATTTACAATTAGGCATTCATGAGGTCATTCCTCCGCCGAGCATGTGCCGAATGTGATCTCGACATGTATGATAGTGATGATCAGTCGGACGATCCAATTAATCCCGATTGGGATGATTATTTCTAATAAATGTAAGCTACTATTATGTCTTAAATAATATATTTTTTATATGCATGTTTCTAATCATGTCTTACTTATTTCATATGTGCTAAATGTTTTCCCGACTTTTTAATTGCAGTTGACCGGACAAATATGGTGGGCGGTGGGCCGCAGCGACGGTGCACGTCCGTTTGGAGGAGACATATGCCGGACTCGGATGTACCACTCGGGTCCACACGAGGCTTGGGTCGGGGCAAGGGTGGCCCTAAGGGCAGCGGGAGCGAGTCGCTCTAAGTGCACCGGGAGCGGTGGCACTAGGGGCAGCGGGAGCGGTGGCAGTAAGGCTAAGGGTCGAGTGACTCGGAGTAGCTCCGTAGCACCACCTTCCCCGCCGGAGGCGAGGAGGAGGAGGGGGAGGAGGAGGAGGAGGAGGAGGAGGAGGAGGAGGGAGGGCAGGAGGGAGAGTCGGAGGAGGGGGACGGGCAGGAGGGTGAGGATGAGGGTGAGGGTGGGGAGGAGCAAAAGGGGGAGCAGGCGGAGCAGCAGCCTACTCGTGCGGCTGCGGGGTCCTACGAGACTCCCCGACGGGCCGATACATTTGTCCACGCGGCCGGTTATTCGACCAGTAATGCCATCGTAAGTAACTTCTAACTACTTCCTTCATTTGATAATGTGAAAATATTTATTAATATCAAACTAATATTTTTTCATAATCACTTTTCGCAGGAGTTGGAAATTGATCACCCCGGGTAGTCATAAACGCAAGGTGAACACCGTCCTTGGTGCTTTGGTCAGGCTGCACTTCCCGGGTCAGGTTCACATTGGTGAAAGGTACGAGCCAGCGTGGACTTGGGAACACTACCGCGTCGCCACCGAGCAAATCGACGCATTCAACGGGTGCTCCGTCAACAAGGCGGATCGAGTGGTGTCGGAATTGTGGGTAAGTCTTTCTCGCTCTACACTTTTCATTCATTGCATTCATTGTACACTTATGCAATAAAAACTAAATACATTATGTCTACATACAGGAATTCTACACTTGTGAGCCAGGGTACGAGGAGATGGCTAAGGTTGTGGCTAACAACCGATGTCGGAAGCTCGTGAAGGACATGCACTACGAGGCGCAAATTCAGTGCGTCATTAACTACTATGGCCATATCCTTCGTAAGAAGATAACCAAAGATGCGGCTAGGACTGTGAAGCTCACACGGGAGCAATACTTGCAGGTAAATATAGAGTTATCTCCGATTTAATGCATTGCTTCATTTGATTTTTTGACGTCTCTCATCTGTCCCGTGTAGGTGCCGGCGCCGTGGTGCCGTAATGACGATTTGTGCTGGGAACGCATAGTGGACAAGTGGTTCTCACCCGAGTGGGTGGAGATGCATAACGCTGGCCGAGCCCGGCGTGCGTTGATGCCTGGTCCATCTCACCACCAAGGCAGCCTTAGCAACGAGGAGTACAGAGCTCGATGGGTATGCGAGTCATTTATTTGTTTTATCTCATAATTATGCATAAATAGTAATGAACTTGTTATTTTGTTTGCAGTCCCGGTCACATGGAGGCGCTGAGTGTCCTGAGTTCGTGGGCTGGGCTATGGCCCACCAGAAAAAGGCTACTCATGCCAGCTACGACCCCGAAAACCCTCCTTCGGCTTATAGCAACCCCTCCGTCTACTCCCGTATCACCGCATATACGGAGGTGGGTAAGCAACTCTATGGCTCGAGTGGGATCCGACCGCCCACCCTATTGATGCTGAGGTGGCCATGAGGGCTGGAGGAGGCAAGAAGCATGGCCGGTTGATCATAGGCGACGGCACCGTGGACACGAGCAGTTGCCCCACCCTCTCGCAGATTCGGGCAAGGGACCCAGCCACTGCCCCGCCTATACGTCCACGCTAGACCGTCGCAGAGCTGCAAGTGCAGAGACTTGAGGTTATTTCTGCTTCACTAAACAATTATTCAATTTCTAATCACGTATTATCACTGCATTGTAACAGTTCAATGAAAACTTTTGTAGGCCGAGCTCGCCGAAGAGAGAAGGCAGCGACAGGAGGAATCGGCGCGACAGCAGGGGATGTGGCCAACTTGTTTGCTTACATTGCCCACATGCAAGCTGAGTTGGCAGCAGGACGACCACCGCCACTGCCTCCAACTATGTCTCATATGTTTCCAGTCACTCCTCGGGTAATCTACTATGTAACCTTGTTCATTCATTTCAAAAATTAGAGACTTAGTAATCAACAAACATTGTTCCATTTACAATTACTTAGAGACTAAGATAACCTAGAGAATTACATATTGTAAAAACTTACAATCTTAACTAAAATGAGTATTCTCTGGTTTGCAAACTTTTGTACTTTTTGCAGAACCTATCGGCCGCGTCGAATGCCTCGGTGAACATGTCACCTACGTTGTCCCCGCAGCAGTTGTTACCACAAGTGCCGCCGTTCGAGTCCCCACCCTTCGCCCCACCGCCGTTCGAGCCACCACCCTTGGACCCACATCTGTGAAATCATGGTTTGTTGTACTCGTGGACGGCCTACGAATGTTATGTGTTGTTTGTGACGATATTTGTGATGTTATGAGACAAACGGATGATATATGTGTTTTATTTGTGATATGTGTCGTGCGATGATATGTGTGATGAATTGATGATTATGTGATATATTTCTGCTTTGTTTGATATATGTGCTATTTGAAATGTTAAATGAGGTATCCGGGCTAAAAAAACAGAAAAAAATATGGATACAGATGGTCGTTTTGCCGTGTGCCATGGTCGTGACACACGGCAAAGCGACCATACTGGGATTTCAGTTTGGTCGCTTTGCCGTGTGCCAGAAGGGTCACACGGCAAAGTGACCAAATCTTCACCGTGTGCCACGTCCCTGGCACACGGCAAAGTATACATTTCGCCGTGTACCTGGCGCTCAGCACACGGCAAAACGGAAAATATTCGCCGTGTGTCCCCGCTACAGCACACGGCAAAAGGAAAAACATTTCGTCATGTGTCCCCGCTACAGCACACGGCAAAGTGAACGTGACAGCGCTGTTATTTTTGCCATGTGTTCGCCGTGTGCCCGTGCTTTGGCACACGGCGAAGGCGGCTTCGCCGTCTACAGCTGTCGTCGTCGGATGGTTGCCGTAGGCCACAGATGGCAAACACCTTCGCCGTGCGTGTGGGTGCCTTCGCCGTGTGCCGCGAGCACACGGCAGCTACCTGTTTTCCGGTAGTGAAAGAAATTAAAGTAAAACATAACTTACATTTATTGGGAAATTTATCTTAAAAAGTGTCAATATTAAAGGTATTTGGAAAACAAATAATGGAAACCAGAATACTTAAAGGGGAGATATGTCTTCCAGATCAAGCAAAGGCTGGCAAGGTGACTCACTAAGCTCGATAGAAATCTAATATCACTGAAACACATAGTGAAGGCAGGATGCAGATGGAAGTATGGAAGGGTAACAAGGTACAATTTTGCACAAACAATTGGATTTCAAATAAACCTTTTTCCGTTAGATATTTAGATCTTTTTTAAAATGAAGAAAATAGAAAGATCAATTCCTTTATCCTTCCGAAGGGCATTATCGGATTTCAGATACGGCAACTGTATATACTGACACAAGAAATCTTGGCATGCAAATTATCAAATGTGGAAGACTCAATCTCATGGCAGTGGGAAAACATTGGACAGTATACTGTAAGATCAGTATATAGATACAGACAGCAGTGAAGGTACCTCAACTACTGCAAATGTCAAAATACACAATACCAGCAAAGCAATTCCTTTGACACATGACGTTGGAACATAATTCTGACAAAAGACAACCTCTTTTCACAAAGCCCTTCTGCAAAGAGGAATGAGTCTGGGCGGCACTTGCCTCCTTGACCGTGTCGTGCGTCTTCAAGGGCTACAATAGTTAACGCCCTAAACCTTGAACTGACAGGGACAATTTCATTTTTCTGCTGGGTAAATTATGATAAAAATCCGCTTCACCGGCTGTTCTAAATGATCGTAGGTGCACTTTAATTTTTATGTTATTTTCGAGGGCTTCGACCAGCCAAAGTCTGACCTTAACTTGAACTCACAGGGATAAATTCATTTTTCTGCTAGGTAAACTATGATGAAAACCTGCTTCCTCGGCTGTTGTAAATGATCTAGGTGCACTTTTAACTTTTATATTATATTTTAGGGTTTCGACCAGCCACAGTCTGACCTGCCCTGAAGATTCCAGAATGCGAGGCAGCCATGTTTTCTTCTCTTGGTTTAGAGAATTCAAGTCCAGAAGTACCTGTTGACGCCGGTTTTTGACCAAGGGACCCATTGTCAGCGACTATAGGTAAAAAGGGGCCGGTGGGCAGAAGGCCGACGGCCGCTTGGGCGAGTAAAAGGCGCGTCTCTCCCGGGAATCGTGCGCGGACGCCAACAGAAGAGCACAACATTGATGGGCCTGGCCACGTT
>JAUNZO010000126.1:0-77763 GCA_031894775.1 Chloris gayana | reverse complement strand
AACTTCCACCGATAGCGATCTCTCAAAGAAAGCTCGTGGAATCGCGTCGGAAGCTAGGGGTAGCTCAACCAAGGCACGGTCCGGGTCCGTGCGTGCCAGCCATTCCCATCTCATCCTAAGCACCCAACCGGTGATGGTCGGGTCCGGGATGCCCAACCCACCAAGTCGGAGAGGGCGACAAACACTCGGCCAAGCGACCAGGACAATGGCCACCCGACACCACCTCCGAGCCTCTCCAAATGAAAGCTCTACGAATTTTATCAATGGCGTGGATCGCCCAATCCGAGATGTTAACTACAATAGAAAGGAAGATGGGGATAGCCGAAAGGGTGAATTTAGAAAGAATTAGCACCCCCCCCCCTATTAAGTAAACGACCTTTCCAAGCGGGAAGCCGATCGACGACCTTATCTATCGGAGGCCGAACCTCCGCCTTGCCGAGTTTCCGGATGGAGAGAGGGACTTCCAAATAGGTACATGGGAACCGTCCTGCCGGTCGGGGAAGGGTGTCGAAGAACCTTTGAACATCGGTCTTCGAACATCGGATGGGGTAAAAGCAACTCTTTGAGAGGTTGGTGCCCAACCGAGACGCTTCGGTAAAGAGGTGGAGGTGAGTTTGGCCAACTCAAGATCTTGCTTGACCGGAGCAATGAAAAGGACAACATCATCCACGTAAAGCAAGGCTTGGAAATGTGCCCGAGGCACTCTAAGCGGGGTGAAAATGCCATTTGCATCAAGCAATCGAGACAAGACCATTCGGACATTTCATAACTAGTAGGAATAACATAGGTGATAGTGGGTCTCCTTGTCTTAACCCCTTTGCATGACAAATGCAGGGGCCATAATCTGCCAAAAAAATTAGAATTAGCAGCAGGTTTTCTCCCTATACTCTAGACTACAATTATCCACCTGTAAGTTCTTAATTGCAAAGCTCTATTAAATCATACAGCAGTAATTACATAACAACATTTTTTAATTTTATATATTTCCCTTTGAATTAATTGGGGAAGGGAGGAGTTAAAAATAAAAATTATTTTACCGTGTGCCAAAATAATGCACACGCCACAAACAAAAAACACATGATAAGAAAAACTATGTCGTGTGTCCGGTCGGGGCACGCGACACGATCGTTGTGCTTTGTGGCAAATTTGTGCCGTGTAAAATTCTTCCGACACACGACACATGAGGCTCGTGTCGTGTGCCCGATAAATAGCACACGGCAATGTCCCCGATACAAAGCATATACGCCGTCTCCCTAGTGAAAGTAAGTACCAAAGGAAAGCGACAGACAACAAGTATTTCTCCCGTTTTAGGCACAACTTTCCCATATAAATATATGTTATCTATAAGGCTAGTCTCAATAGAGAGTGTCATCACACGGTTACTAAGAAGAAAATCTTAAGAACTATGCTAGTGGAGGGTCATTGTGGTGACACTCATCTCTCATACCATGACACTCCCTTTCTTCTCTCTCATGCCATGTCGACAAATTTAATGCTCATGACACTACCATTGAGATTGGCCTAATATGGATAATTTCTACCGTAAGCAGTTCAATCTGGTATTTCAATGACCAAATCTCCCTCTTGTAGTCCTGTGTTGGGTGGATCTGCAGGCTTTCTCAAATTGACCAAGTCTCCCACTAAATGGCGACTTAATGGCCCACTAAATGTCGGGGAACCTTCCTAACCAACTAGGCCTTGGTCCCAGTGTCCGATCCGTGCTATAAGAAGGAAGCCATGGGTTTCACAGGGTACTCTCATGTTTTGCAATACTACTAATAGACCCTACTCTACTCTACTGATCAAGAGATGCACGGGATCAGCCTAAAGACCAGAGTCAGCCATCGACAGCTTGTCGGCGTTCTTCCCATCTCAGGATGCTGGAGGAGGATGCCATGCTTGCATCGAACAGATACGGGAACTTCAGCTCTATACGTCAAGTGCTAATTGTGTTTTGAGTGTTGATCTATGGCACCAGATTAAGTTTCTCTTGTTCGATGATGACTAAATTTCCAATATTTGGTATCATGAGAAAATGAATGGTCAATAACGAATCTATTGCTAGTTGGGCTTGCGAACCTTGAGGTGTTTTTGGCCTTGGGTCGTGTAGTTGGCGGAAGGCGCCATATAGGCCTGCGCCGTGTACGAGATAATCATGGAGAAAATGAACTAATCAAACCCCTCCTCCAAGTCATCTTCGTCCCCACGCTGCTTTCCTCTCGGTTCTTCCCTAATCTCCCTCCCCTAGTCCAATCTCCGGTTGTATCATCGTTAGTCCTCGGGCTACGACACATTTTCTCCACCTCATTGACCACCATGTGGATGATGATGAATCTTGGTGTGGACAGGGGACACATATGAGCATAGGTATAGATCAACCCAATGCACCTCACCTCCCGAGAGCAAAGCAGCGTGGGGACGAGACAGATTCGGATCTCCCAAGGATAATAATTCTACATCTTGTACGAGGTATTGTATATGGATGTCGAGATGTGTTTCGAGGGTCTCCCTATCCGCCTTATATATTCTGCGGTATTGAAGTAGCCTAGAGGGGGGGGTCAATAGGCGATAATTCCTGAAAGTCACTTATTTTGAAAGTCGAGTAACACGTAAAAATTCTTGTCCAACTAAAATATCCAATAGTAGTAGGATATTATCCGAAAAACAACAATATATGACTATTATAGCATAATGTCCAATGGTCATGTGCGGAAAACAGATCAACCATCGAAATGGGCAAGTTAGCACAATTCAAACTAGGACCAAGCGAGCTAGATAGGCAAGAAAGCAATAGAAAAAGAGGCACTAGCTAGCAAGCCACCTACACAAGTATATCTAAGAAAAGAAGACTACAACTAGCTAGGTAAAACAACAAGAGCAAGACACACAAGTTATGTATTAAACAATAACAAAGAGAGACAACGAGACACAAGGATATTTCACCGATGTTCAGCTCCACCAAGGAACTTACGTCTCTTTTGAGGGATCTACAAAGGACCGGGCCTCTTTCAATCCTAAACCTCTCAAAGCTAACACGAAGACAACGCTTCAAATCCACTATCAAACTCCATGAAGGAGGGCAAATACGAGCATCTCGTGTCTCAACCATAAACTTGGGAGCTCTCTAGGTGATGCCAAACCGTCTAGGGAATGAATGTAAAAGCCCAACTTGTAATTTCCCAAATCATGTAATAAAAATTTGGATATGGATAAGTTTAATTTGAATTTGGACAAGATTGATCTCCTATTGGATGAGAATTTGGTGGGAAATAAAATGTCAAGCGAGTTTATTTGGATTCAAGCGCCGGCCCAGCCTTTCCTTCTCCCTCACCAGCCCGCGAAGCCCCGAGTGCAGCCCAGCCCGCGACGTGGTCGAGCGCGCACGCCAAGGTGGCGACGTGGCGCAAGCTCTTGCTGCCGCCCAACGCTCTAGGGAACCCTACCTGCTCCCTCCAACTTTTCCCACCTACAAAACTGCCTCACCGACCCAGCCCACCTCCCCATCCCACCTAGCGCCACCACTCGGCGCAGGAGAACCTCAAACCCTAGCTACTCGCCGTTCATCCACCCGCCGCCGCCGGAGTGGTTCGTCTTGTGGGTAAGCGCCTTGACCGTCACCATGATCCTCATACGCTCCTCGGTCTCCGTGGTGGTGATGGTCCGTTCTATCGTGTAGCAAGGAGGTCGTGCGAGCCCGGGGAGGGATTCGGCCATGAGCTTCATCGGTGCCGCTCATCTCCGACGGTGAAGCTCATCTTTCCCCTTACCCCGTTCCTTCATCTCCTTCGTTTGAGCCTTGTTCTGGTCTTAACCCGACCACGGGTGTTCTTCCGTAGCCTCGGAACGCTCGGAGGTCGCGCTCACCACCGGCTTCGTGGTCTATTGCACGTCGACCGTGTCGGGCCATCATCGTCCGTCGTCGCCGTGTCCTCGCCATCCTTGCCAACTCCGTCACGATCGTGTTGGTAAGAGTGCGCGTCCATCCCCGCCCTTTTCCTCACCGGATTGCCCTTGTTTCTCTTGTTTCGTCGCTTCCGCCACCGTCCCGCCATGGACGCCGACGAGGTGGGAGCTCGAGTCCCGATCATGTTCCCCTCAAAGTTTGGTTAGTTTTGTAATCCTGCGTAGTCGCTCATGCGTGCTCCAATTTGGTTAAAGGGCTGAGTTATGGTGAGTTTCGTCAAAGCACGCATATCCGCCGACATGAAACTTGACGCCGGCAGCGCTCCGATGGTCTTTCCGTGTCGCGAGTAGGTGCGAAGGGATCAGCAACGCTTGAGGTTTCGTTTGGTGCGGATGGTTTGCACTTTGGATCTGGTGTGGGGTTTTCCCCTTTCTCGCTCCGTCGCTGCGCCATCTCCGGCGTGCCTTCGCCGCCGTTGAGGTGAGCGCCGGTGCTTCGGTGGGCACCCGCCGGTGCGCTTGGCCGTGATGAGCAAGCCGGTGGCCGCCGTTTGGTCACGAGCGAGGGTAGCGCGAGCGCCTCACGATTCTCGGCGAGGTGCGCAGCCCTAGAGAGGCGGCGTCGCCCCGCTCCGACAGGTGATGATGTGGAGCCGCCTTGGCACAAAATCAAGTCACATGGCGCCTACGTGGCATAAAAACTCACTCACGTGGCGCCGAGCCGGCATGAGCAACGTGGTAGAAGAATTGCCATGTATTGTTGACTTGGCATGATTTTGTCCCACGTGGGGCTGACGTGGTGTCCGCGTGGCGCTAACGTGGTGCTGGCGTGGCAGGGAATATTCTGGGAATATTCCTTTTCCTTTTTCGGTCTTTTCCGAATTTCCATAAATCCTTTATTCTTTGAAAATTCATATCTTTTTCTTGGAGCGTCGAAAAATACGCGGTCAGTTGCGTTGGACTCGTAGCGTCGTACTCTACGTGTTGGTGTAGTTGTTGGCTATGTTCTAGTATCGTAATTTCTGTCCTTCGTTTCGTTCTTTACCTATTGCCTCGTTTTGCGTGCCTAACCCTTTCTACGCGATCTCGTGTGTCGGAGGGTGTTGAGAACTTCCCACCGGAGCAGCAGTTTGAGGAGTTTCCACCAGAGCAGCCATATAAGTACCCCGACCCCACCTAGGACCCGCGTTTCCAAGGCAAGCCGCAATCCTTGACCACTCTTGTACCTATTTAGTAACTTGCATAAATTGACTCATGCATATGAACTATTACTTGCACTTGTAGAATACCTATACCATACTATGCTTTCCTTGTCACTGTTCACCATAGGATGTTCTATCGTTACTACTCGCATGCTTAGTGATGCTAAGGTGCTTAACCGAACCCCACATGATGATTATACATGTTTTTGTGTTAAATAAATTGTAGGTGCTTCTTAGGTATCGAGTTTACGTACAAGCAACCCTTTAGGTGATTTGCGGGGGTGAGTGTAGGTTGTTAGGTGCTCGGGGGACTTTTGGGGAGTCTCTATTCGGAGAGTGCTCGTTACTAGCACGAGTGGTGTACAAACCGGGCTATAGAGTTCCTGTTGTGGTGGTACTTGTTGTCGTTGAGGCCGTGGTTTGAGGGGAGGGATTGGTGACTCGCTCGCGGCAGCATGAGGACCGATTCTTGGGTTTCTCGCTCTTTGGTTTACTAGCATACCACGTGACCCGTATGGGTGAGCTGGATCGGGATGCTTAGTGGAGGACCGGGTCGGCAAGCCGTGGTGCGGAGTTAGTGTTAGTGGGTTTTTGGAGTGTTGTCTCGACCCATGAGTAGAGGATATCCCACCGGCCGGTGGTACGCCTTTCACACCTTTAGGACCTTTTGTCGTGTTATGGATAGAGGATCCTAGACCTGAGGGACGGGCGCCACCGATCGATGCTTTGTCGATTGATTTTGTGAGTGTTGTTGTGCTTAGGCCACAACGGTGGTCCTATGTTTTAGTACCTCTTCATGTGGGTACGGATGCTTAATATCTACTAGAGATATATAATCTATATGTATATGAAAGTGCATCTAGGCCTCTCATTTTATTTTGGATGAATGATATCAATACAATTAAATTTGGACTAATGTTTTCATGAGAATGTGTGTAGTGAACATCCAAAGAACATGAAAGCATAGCAAGTATGATCAAAAAGAAGAAAAGAAGTGAGAAATGCAATAAAACAAGAAATTGGAGAAGACCTATCTCAAAGCTTGAGCTTCTTGTTTTATCTTTGCTTTGAGTCATAGGGATGTCGTACTATAAAGAGGCATGCAAATCACAATCTTGGCAAAGAATAAAGATGCTCACAAAATTCAAGAAAAACCATCCCAAGCCTATTCTTTCGGGACCCATCGGAAGTTCCGGTGTGGTATCGGAAGTTCCGGTAGGCTAACGAGTTTGAGCTCTCTGGAAGCTATACCGGAAGTTCCGATCCCGGTACCGGAAGCTCCGGTAGGCTAACAGAGAGTTTGCGCTCTCGGAAAGCCATACCGGAAGTTCCGGTCCCTGGTACCGGAAGTTCCGGTAGGCTAACAGAGAGTTTGAGCTCTCCGGAAAACCATGCCGGAAGTTCCGGTCCTCGGTACCGGAAGTTCCGGTAGGCTAACAGAGAGTTTGAGCTCTCCGGAATGCCATACCGGAAGTTCCGATAGGAAACCGGAAGCTCCGGTGCGGCCCCGTTTTCAAACCCTAAACCTACGTACCGGAAGTTCCGGTGCGGGCCGGAAATCCAGATCTAACCCTAATCTAACCATACCGGAAGTTCCGGTGCGGGTCGTTCGGACAGGCCAACAGCTCTTTTTGGAGCTGTGGTATATAAGCCACACTCCACCCCTCACTCACTCTCTCTTGCATATTCCAAACACCAATACACTTGAGCCACACTCCACTCACTCCAAATCCTCTCGCAAAAGAAAAATTTCCATCCTTGAGCTAGGATTCGAGTGAGAGACTTTGAGCAAGAGATTGAGAGACTTGATTCCATTCTTGAGCATCTTCACTCCCGTCAAGCTTGCGATTTGGATTTGTTACTTTTGGAGCTTTGAGCTTCTAGACGGCTAGGCGTGCTCGTGAGCTCCCAACTTGTGTGGTGACGCCCGAAAAGTTTGTATTACCCGTCCCAAAAGGGACTTTGACAATGGAAAACTCAAGCTAAACCTTGGTGGTGACTTGAGGGAGAAATAGGGTTGAAAGAAACCCGGTCCTTGGTGGACTTTCTCAACGGAGACGTAGAGTCCTTGGTGGGCTTGAACTTCGGCGAAAAATCCGTGTCTCGTGTGCTCCCTCTTTTACTTAAGCGCTTTGTAGTTTACTTCACTAGGTTGCTTGTTAGTTTCCCTTTACGTTTTTAAATTCCTAGAATTGCATAGGGTTGTGCTTTCCTTCTTGCAATCACTAGAATTGTGTAGGCAATGAAAACTTACCGTTGAAGCACCGGAAGTTCCGGTATTTGACACCCTGCATCGGAAATTCCGGCACCCTACCGGAAGTTACTAGAATTTACACCCTCCACCGGAAGTTCCGGCACCCTACCGGAAGTTCCGGTATTTGATGTTTTCGTCTTAGTCTTATTTCGCAGAAATTTTTAGGATCGCCTATTCACCCCCCCGCCCCCTCTCTAGGCGACTTTCAATTGGTATCGAGCCGGTATCTTCGTTGAAGCCTCGCTGCTTGAAGATTAAAGATGACAAATGACAAAGATGCAACGGCTAGTGGTAGTGGTCGTGGTGAAGTTCCACCAAAACCAACCGGTGAAGTAGGCAATGAAAACTCACCTGGATGAAGTCGTTCTCAAGGCACAAAATGAGAGTGGTAAAGGAATTACTAATGATGGAGATGTGTTTAGTGCGTTGCCAATACACTACAACAATATGCCATACGCCTACAGTGATGGAAAGGATGAGCACATTGGACGCGGCTCCGGAAGACTTCCATATTTCGATGGTCAATACTTCGATCATTGGAAAACAAAGATGCTCCTACACTTGGGTTCCATGTATCAAAATGTGAGGAATGTCACTCAAAATGGATTCTTGTGGGAATGTAGAAGCAAGCCAACCGCACAAGACTTGTTCAATGTAAGGTGCAATGTGACGGCGGCGAGTGCTCTTGTGTCCGTACTTAGCCCCGCCGAATATGAGAAGATAGCCGGATTGGAGGATGCTCATCAAATTTGGTTGAAGCTTGAAGTAGTTCATGAGGGCATTGATAGTGTAAAGGGGTCTAAGCTAGAAGAGCTTAGAGAAGAGTTTAACTACTTTATCATGAGGACGGAAGAAGGGCCAAAGGAAGCACATGAAAGAATGATGAGGATAGTAAACAAGAGAAGAGCACTTGGAGAAACGGTGTCGGATTTGGATGTCAATAGAAGGTTGCTACAAGCCTTGCAATCATGGGATGCCAACATAGTGTCCAACATAAGAGACAAAGATGGCTTTAGATATTTTACCACCGATGAAGTAATTGGAAAGGTGCTATCCCAAAAACAGCAAATTGATCAAGGCAATAGGATCAATGCTTTGCTTAAGGACAAGGAACGAGCTAGTGGGAGCAAAAGTGATTTAGTTCCAAATGCCGAGCAAGAAAAGAAAAAGAAAGTGGTTGAGGAGAGCGATGATGATAGTGATGATGATATGGCTCTCTTTGTAAAGAGGTTCAACAAGCTCATGTCAAAAAGAAGCTTCAAGAAGAATGATCAAGACAAGAGCAAATTGAGAAAAGCCAAAAACAAGTGCTACATTTGTGGAGACAAAGGTCATTTCATGGCGGAGTGTCCGGAGAACTACAAGAAGCAAAACAAGAAGGGTGACAAGAAGTACAAGAAGCATAGAAAGTATCGTCGGGGTGAAGCACACAGTGGACAAGAATGGAACTCCGATGGATCATCCTCCTCCTCCGAGTCGGAATCCGATGAAGAGAAGGGAGGCATTGCATCACTTGCCATTGGACTCACACCGACCAACACCTCCTTGTTTGGAAGTTTGACCGATGATGAAGATGACACCGGGCACAAATGCATGATGGCTAAGGGCTCCAAGGTAAATGTCAATGGAAGTTCTCAAATTCCTAACATGTTTGACTTGTTGGACATCATTGAGCAGGAAAAGGAGACTAATAAGAGGCAAGGGGAGCTTCTTGAGAAACAATAGGAAATGTTTATTCAAGAGAAGCAAAGGGTGCTTGAACTTGAGAAACTCCTAGAAGTTGAGAGGAAGAAAAATGAGGACTTGGTGAAGTCTCTCAAAGTGGTTGAAAAGGATAGTGAGACACTTACAAGTCACAGATGTGTCACTTCAAGAGAAATGTGATGACTTGCAAAAGACTCATAATTCCCTTAAAGTGCAATTTGAGGAAATTAAGTGTAACACTACTTCCTCTCAATCTTTGTCTTGCCCCTCATCTAGCAATGAATGTGCTAGGTGCCACAAGGTTGATATTGAAGCTTGCAAAAGAAACGTGAAGACCATTGATGACTTGAAGAAGCAAGTACAAGTGCTTGAAGAACAAGTACAAAAGAAGGTGAAGGCCATTGATGATGTCAAGGCCAAGTATGCAAGGGGCGCATACACCAATGCAAGACGGCCACATGTGAAGGATGGCATTGGCTACAAGCAAGGTGGCAAGCACAATGCAAGAATCAACAAAAATGGCACTAAATTCATAAAGTTCACCAAGGAGGGTGAACATCAAAAGAAGCAAGTCAAGAAGGAGAAGCAAATCAAGAAAACTAATAGATCTTCTATTATTTGTGATTTGCGTACTAACGTGCCTAACCCCTCTTGTGCTCTCTTTAATGATTTCGATGCAACCTATGTGCTAATGAGAAACAAGCATGGTCGTGTCTATGCAAAATATGTTTGGCCACGCAACAAGACCCACAAATCTTGTGTGTGGGTGCCCAACAAGGCACTTGTTACTAATGTTAGAGGACCCAATCAGATTTGGGTACCTAAAAACAAAGCATAAATTGTCTTGTAGGAATACTCCTCCGGTGGTTCATCTTGGGTGGTGGATAGTGGATGCACCAATCATATGACCGGAGACAAGAAAATGTTTGAATCATTTGAGCCAAGCAAAGACAAAAATGAGTACATCACCTTTGGAGACAATGGAAAAGGATATGTATTGGGTTATGGTAACATTCCTTTAACTTTTCCGCATTCACTTTCAAAGGTTATGCTTGTGGATAACGTTGACTTCAATTTGTTGTCTATCTCACAACTTTGTTGAGTGGGCTACAATTGATTGTTCAACGACAAGGGGTGTGATTGTCTCAAGGAGAAGTGATGGCTCGATTGCTTTTGAGGGTATGCTCAAGGGAAAGCTTTATGTTGTGGATTTTACCGCGGATAAAGCAAAACTTGACACATGCTTAGTAGCAAAGTCCGACATGGGATGGTTGTGGCATAGACGACTAGCCCATGTCGGTATGAGAAATCTTCACAAACTCCAAAAGCGCGGTCACATCCTTGGACTAACGGATGTTTGCTTTGAGAAAAATAAAATTTGTAGTGCATGTCAAGCCGGAAAGCAAGTTGGAGCACCACATCCATCCAAAAACATAGTGACAACAACAAGACCGTTGGAGATGCTACACATGGATCTAATCGGTCCCATTGCCTACATTAGCATTGGCGGTAACAAATTTGGTCTTGTCATTGTTGATGACTATTCTCGCTTCACGTGGGTATTCTTTTTGTGTGACAAAGGTGAAGTAAAGGATGTACTCAAGTCATTCTTAAAAAGAGCACAAAATGAATTTGAAGTGAAGATCAAGGCCATAAGAAGCAACAATGGTACCGAGTTCAAGAACACTCAAGTTGAAGAGTACCTTGATGAGGAAGGCATAAAGCATGAGTTTTCGCCACCCTACACTCCTCAACAAAACGGTGTAGCCGAAAGAAAGAACCGCACTCTCATAGAGATGGCGAGAACCATGCTTGATGAGTACAAGACCTCCAATCGTTTTTGGGCGAAAGCAATCAACACCGCATGTCATGCCTCCAACAGGTTGTATCTCCATCGACTCTTGAGGAAAACAACATACGAGCTACTAACCGGTAAAAAGCCAAAATCTCATATTTCCGTGTTTTTGGGAGCAAATGCTTCATGCTCAACAAGAAACCCAAAGCTTCAAAGTTCTCCCCTAAAGTTGATGAAGGTTTCTTGCTTGGGTATGGATCAAACTATCACGCCTATCGTGTTTTCAACAAAACCACCGGTTGTGTTGAAGTTGCACGAGACGTGACCTTTGATGAATCTAACGGCTCTCAAGGGGAGCAAGTTGTTATTAACAATGCAGATGTTAAGGCTCCTAGACAAGCAATCAAGAGAATAACCATTGGTGATGTGAGACCGCAAGAACCGCAAAATGAACAAGATCAACCTCCTCCCTCAAGTCAAGACCAACCATACACAAATCATGATCAAGTTGATCAAGATCAAGAAGTTGGTAATGAGGATCATGCTCAATCACAAGATGATGAACCTACATCTCACGATCAAGAGGTTGAACAAGATGGCGGTCAAACAAGCTCACATCCATCAAACCCAAGAGTGCACCAAAGTGTGCAACGTGATCACCCCGTAGAACAAATTCTTGGAGACATAGAAAAGAGGGTAATCACTCGTTCTCGTGTATGCAATTTTTGTGAACATTACTCTTTTGTCTCTTCTTTGGAGCCATTTAGAGTAGAAGATGCACTCGACGACTCGGATTGGGTGATGGCTATTCAAGAAGAATTGAACAACTTCACAAGAAATGAAGTTTGGACATTGGAAGAAAGGCCAAGAGACAAGAATGTTGTGGGCACCAAGTGGGTGTTCCGTAATAAACAAAATGAAGACAGGTGTTGTGACAAGGAACAAGGCGAGATTGGTGGCAAAAGGATACTCACAAGTAGAAGGATTGGATTTTGATGAAACATATGCCCCCGTGGCAAGGCTTGAATCAATAAGAATACTACTTGTGTTTGCCACTCATCACAATTTCAAGTTGTATCAAATGGATGTGAAAAGTGCATTCCTAAACGGGCCAATCAAGAAAGAAGTGTACGTGGAGCAACCACCGGGCTTTGAAGATCCAAAGTATCCTAACCACATTTACAAACTCTATAAGGGGCTCTATGGGCTTAAGCAAGCACCAAGAGCATGGTATGAATGCCTTAGGGATTTCCTTTTGAAAAAGGGTTTTGAAATGGGCAAGGCCGATGCAGCCCTCTTCACAAAGCGTTTTGACCATGATATATTTGTGTGCCAAATTTATGTCGATGACATAATATTTGGTTCTACTAATCAAATGTTTTGTGATGATTTTAGCAAGATAATGACAAAGAGGTTCGAGATGTCTATGATGGGAGAGTTGACATTCTTTCTAGGATTTCAAGTGAAGCAACTCAAAGAGGGCACCTTCCTATGTCAAGCCAAGTACACTCAAGTATTGTGCACAACATTATTTCTATTAATCCAAAGTTTACCTAGCAACAAATGACATGCTTGCATAGGCACTATATCAAAATCTGCACTATCCTTATAAGTACCAATAAAAAAATTGATCCGTGCAATTTTGATTACCTTAATCTTCTCACAACAATTTACCCATCAAATATAGTATGGATGTGGGTGCGGTTGTGTGGTCAAGCCAAGCTTCTCGACCAACTCAAGCACTTGCAATGTTGCGGCTAGTTTCACCATCAATTACGACACGGCAACGTCGATTCATCACAACAAAGAAAGTTTGGAATAAATTATTTACTTGATTTTGCTCCATCTTCTCCATTTGAGAACTCAACACTCGTTGTGCTAGAATACTCATATAATCACCTGTCATTGTTAGCAGCAAACAAGAAAACACACGAAGTATATTTTCCTATCACTACTATGTATGAACAAGTGAAAACTCTCAATATGCAAATGGAAGCATCTAACCAAGCTCTTACAAGGTTCTTACTATGAGCAAAGCAAAGGATACCAGGAGAGTGTGAGCCAACAATTGCGAGGGTCAAAACATGTGATTGTTCGAAGGATATATGTGGAGTTTGGATAGGCAAAATATAGTAGCAAGTAATTGCAAATTTTCAATTCAGAATTGCAAAACTGAATAATAGTCCCAAGTAAGTCAATGTCACCGGCCTAAACTTGTCTCTCACCTAATCTAAGCAAAAACAATGACTCAACAAAGGACACAGATGCAAGCAACTTTGATTTTTTTTATCTTTCTTTTAGGTGCGGCTCTTTCTATTCTTTTTTTTTCAGCACCTCCTTGCCTTTTATTGTTTCTTTTTTTTTGGGGGCAATCTTTGCTTCTTTCTCTTTAATTTTTACAATAAAATGGTATAAAACTCAATGAATGGATGACTCACACAACTAAAACAGCAACACTCATTGGCAAGGTTCCAACTAAAGCACCTTGCCTCTAGGCTCAATCAATAATGATTTGTTCCTTTCCCTTTTTTTTTTGGTGCGGCTTTTTTTATTCCTTTTTTTCTAACACAAGCCACAAAATAGGACACTTCTCTTTTTTTCACGTGACACAAGCCCAAAAAACAAGAATCTTCTTTAAAAACAGGGACAAGCACAACTAAGTTTTGTTTTAATTTTTTTTTACCGACCCTAGACAATAAGCTCGACAAATCACACCTCGAACTAGACAAATGAGTGAAACAAACTAAGACAAGTGACACAATGACAATCCGAAGGACTAGAATTCGAAACGCAAACCAAACTGAAAATTGCGAGGCACAAAGGGGATCTTCCAAGAAGGGGAGCATTGGTGGTTTTCACCTTGGGGATCCCCGTTCTGTTTGTGAAGAAGAAGGATGGTACCGATAGGATGTGTATTGACTATCATTCCTTGAACGAGGTCACCATCAAGAATAAGTACCCCTTACCAAGGATCGATGATCTGTTTGATCCGTTGAAGGGTGCCAAGTACTTCTCATCTATTGACTTGAGATCGGGCTATCATCGGATGAAGATTCATGAGTGCGACATTCCTAAGACCGGCTTTGTGAGTAGATATGGATCTTTGTTACCGCCTTGTCATTTCCATTTGCTATCTATCATGCACGATCGACCCACCTAGATTTTACCTCTTATCGTTTCTTGACAGGTATGGGTAGTTCGAGTTTATTGTTGCTTCCTTAGGCTTGATTAATGCCCCTGCCTACTTCATGAACATGATGAACAAGGTCTTCATGGCAGAATTGGATAAGTTTGTGGTGGTGTTCATCGATGATATCCTTGTGTACTCGAAGACCGCGAGAAGAGCATGCTCGAGCACTTGAGGGTTGTCTTGGAGAGATTGAGGGAGAATTAGTTGTATGCAAAGTTTAGCAAGTGCAAGTTCTGGCTAGAGGAAGTGGCTTTCTTGGGGCATGTCATCAATGCCGATGGAGTGAGTGTGGATCCGGGAAAGGTTAGGATCGTTGTGACTTGGAAGACACCGCAGTGTGTCAAGGATGTGCGGAGCTTCTTGGGAATGGTTGGTTACTACTGTCACTTTGTTGAGGATTTCTCTCGGATAGCTCATCCTATGACGGAGCTCCTGCACAATGATGTCACCTTTGCTTGGACACCGGAGCATGAGAGAAGCTTTCGGGAGCTCAAGACTAGGCGGACCACCGCACCTCGTGCTCACCTTACCGGGTCTCGGTCAGGACTTTCGGGTATACTCGTGATGCTTCTAATCACGGGATTGGATGTGTGCTCATGCGGAACAGGAAAGTTGTGGCTTATGCATCAAGGCAGTTGAAGAAGCATGAACAAAAACTAGCCCACTCATGATCTTGAGCTTGCAGCGAGTGGTACATGCTCGTGAAAATTTGGAGGCACTATCTCATCAATGGTAGGTGTGAGATTTTCACGGACAGAGCTGAACATGAGACAGAGGAGGTGGATTGACTTGATAAAGGATTATGATTTGAGCATCAACTACCACCCTGGCAAGGCAAATGTTGTTGCGGATGCGTTGAGTCGCAAGGCATATTGCACTAGTCTCATGTCGAGTCGATCGCAGATGTTTGAGGAGATGATAAGGGATGGAGTGGAGCTCATCTCTCGAGGGCTATCTCAACGAGTTGAGGATCACAAACCTTCTTGGAGATCGGATCAAGGAAAAGCAAAAGGAGGATAGTCTTGTGCAATCAATCAAGGAAAAGACAAAAGAGGATAAGGCTCCTGGCTTTAGAGTGGATGAGGATGGTGTGCTGTGGTACAAGGATCGGATTGTGGTTCCTGGAGGTGCAGGGATTTGAGAGGAGATCTTGCGAGAGGCTCACCTGTTCTCGCTACTCGATCCATCTAGGAAACACAAAGATGTATGAGGATCTTCGCAATCGGTTCCGGTGGGAAGCCATGAAAAGTGACATTGCTCGGTTTGTGGGAATGTGTGACATTTGCGTAAGGGTCAAGGCTGAACATTAGAAACCAGCGGGTTTGCTCAAGCCTCTTGAGATTCCTATGTGGAATTGGGAGAACATCGGTATGGATTTCATTGTTGGATTGCCTCGCACACCGACGGGTCGTGATTCTATTTGGGTGATTGTGGATCGTTTCTCCAAGGCCGCTCACTTCATTGCCGTCAATGCCAAGTATAATGTGGAGCAGCTCTCTCGCCTCTACGTTGACAACATTCTCGAGACTACATGGTGCCCCTCTCACCATAGTGTCGGATCGTGGTTCTCGGTTGTGGCTAAGTTCGGAGAAGCTTGCATGCAGCTATGGGCACTCGTTTGGACTTTAGTACAGCGTATCACCCGTAGACAAATGGTCGGACAGAGTGAGTGAATCGGACTCTTGAGGATATGTTGACAGCTTGTGTGCTTACCTACAGCAAGAATTGGGAAGATAGTCTATCGTTTGATGAGTTCTCCTACAACAACAGCTATCAATCAAGCCTCAAGATGTCACCCAATGAGCTCTTGTATGGAAGGAAGTGCAGGACACCTCTCATGTGGGCGAAGTTGGAGAGAGATCTTTCTATGGGCCGGACATTGTTAGAGAGACCGAGGAAAAGGTTGAGCAAGTGAGAGAGCATATCGAAGTTGCTCGGAGCAGGCGGAAGAGCTACGCAGATAAGAGCAGGATACCTTTAGAGCTTTTCGTGGATGACTTTGTCTATCTCAAGGTCTCTCCACTTCGTGGGATGCGCAGGTTCCACATGCGTGGCAAGTTGGCACCGAGGTTTGTTGGACCTTTTCGAGTGGTGAGGAGGATTGGAGATCTCGCCTACCAACTTGAGTTGTCGGGAAACCATGTCTGGAGTGCATGACGTGGTCCATGTGTCGCAGCTCAAGAAGTGTCTACGGGTACAAAGAGGAGCAAGTGGCACTAGAGGTGTTGGACCTTCGAGACAGCTTGGAGTATTTGGAGTACCCTGTCGGGATTCCGGATGTGGCATTCAAGGAAACAAGGAGTCGTAAGATCAAGTTCTGCAAGGTGCTCGTGGAGCAACTACACCGAGCGTGAGGCCACTTGGGAGATAGAGGATAACTTGAGGAAGGACTTCCCTCACTTGTTTGAGGATGAGGAGTGAAATCTCGAGGACGAGATTCTTGTAAGGGGAAGTCCGTAACAACCCAGACTTGTAATTTCTCAAATCACATAATAAAAATTTGGATATGGATAAGTTTAATTTGAATTTGGACAAGATTGATCTCCTATTGGAAGAGAATTTGGTGGGAAATAAAATGTCAAGCGAGTTTATTTGGATTCAAGCACCTCGGGCCGAATCTCACCAAGATCTAGCCGCCGGCCCAGCCTTTCCTTCTCCCTCGCCAGCCCGCGAAGCCCAATTGCAGCCCAGCCCGCGAGGCTACGGGGCATCTTCAAACTTTTCCCCTGCGAGTCGAGCGTGCACGCCAAGGTGGCGACGTGGCGCAAGCTCTTGCTACCGCCCAACGCTCTAGGGAACCCTACCTGCTCCCTCCAACTTTTCCCACCTACAAAACCGCCTCACCGACCCGGCCACCTCCCCGTCCCACCTCGCGCCACCACTCGGCGCAGGAGAACCTCAAACCCTAGCCACTCACCGTTCGTCCGCCCACCGCCGCCGGAGTGGTTCGTCTTGTGGGTAAGCGCCTTGACCGTCACCATGATCCTCATGCGCTCCTCGGTCTCCGTGGTGGTGATGGTCCGTTCTATCGTGCAGCAAGGAGGTCGTGCGAGCCCGGGGAGGGATTCGACCGTGAGGCTCATCTCCAACGGTGAGGCTCATCTTTCCCCTTTCCCCGTTCCATCATCTCCTTCATTTGAGCCTTGTTCTGGTCTTATCCCGACCGCCGGTGTTCTTTTGTAGCCTCGGAATGCCGGAGATCGTGCTCACCACCGGCTCCGTCGTCCGCCGCACGTCGACCGGTGTCGGGACTTCGCCGTACGTCGTCGCTAGGGCCTCGCCATCCTTGCCAACTCCGTCACGACCGTGTTGGTAAGACACGTCCATCCCCACCCTTTCCTCTTTGGATTGCCCTTGTTTCTCTCGTTTCGTCGCTTTCCGCCACCGTCCCGCCATGGACGCCGGCGAGGTGGGAGTCCGAGTCCTGCTCATGTTCCCTTGGGAGTTTGTTTAGCTTTGTAATCCCGCGTAGTCGCTCGTGCGTGCTCCAATTTGGTTAAAGGGCTGAGTTGTGGTGAGTTTCGTCGGAGCACGCATGTCCGCTGTCGCAAAACTCACCGCCGGCAGCGCTCCGGTGGTCTTTCCGGATCGCGAGTAGGTGCGAGAGGGATCAGCAGTGCTCGAGCTTTCGTTTGGTGCGGATGGTTTGCACTTTGGATCTGGTGTGGGGTTTTCCCCTTTCTCGCTCCGTCGCCGCGCCATCTCCGGCGTGCCTTCGCCGCCGTTGAGGTGAGCGCTGGTGCTTTGGTGGGCACCGGCCGGTGCGCTTGGCCGTGATAAGCAAGCCGGTGGCCGTCGTTTGGTCACCGACGAGGGGTAGCGCGAGCGCGTCATGATTCCGACGAGGTGCGCAGCCCTAGAGAGGCGGCGCCGCCCCGCTACGACAGGTGATGACGTGGAGCCGGTGTGGCAGAAAAATGAAGTCATGTGGCGCTCGCGTGGCGGAGAAACTCACTCACGTGGCGCCGAGCCGGCATCAGCAACGTGGCGGAAGAATTGCACGTATTATTGACTTGGCATGATTTTGTCCTACGTGGCGCCGACGTGGTATCCGAGTGGCGCCGACGTGGTGCTCGGCGTATCGGAAAAATACGCGGTCGGTTGCATTGGACTCGTAGTGTCATACTCTACGCGTTGGTGTAGTTGTTGGCTATGTTCTAGTATCATAATTTCTGTTCTTCGTCTTGTTCATTACCTATTGCCTCGTTTTACGTGCCTAACCCTTTCTCGCGCAATCGTGTGTCGGAGGCCGTTGAGGAGTTCCCACCGGAGCAGTAGTTTGAGGAGTTTTCACCAGAGCAGCCGTACGAGTACCCCGACCCCATCCGGGACCCGCGTTTCCAAGGCAAGCCGCACTCCTTGACCACTCTTGTACCTATTTAGTAACTTGCATAAATTGACTCATGCATATGAATCTGTTTCTTGCACTTGTAGAATACCTATGCCATACTATGCTTTCCTAGCCACTATTTGCCATAGGATGTTCTACTGTTACTACTCGTATGCTTAGTGATGCTTAGGTGCTTAATTGAACCCCACATGATGATTATACATGTTTTTGTGTTAAATAAATTGTAGGTGCTTCTTAGGTGTCGAGCTTCAGTACTAGGAACCCTTAGGTGATTTGCGGGGGCGAGTGTAGGTGATTAGGTGCTGGTGGGCTTTTGGAGAGTCCCTATTTGTAGAGTTTCTGTTGCGGGTACAATGGTGTAGGAACTTTCGGCTATGGAGGTCCTGTTGTGTTGGTACTTGTTGTTGTTGAGACCGTGGTTTGAGGGGAGGGATTGGTGACTCGCCCCGGCAGCATGAGGATCGGTCCTTGGGTTGCTCGCTCTTTGGATCCGGGCACTACCTTTGAGCGACACACTTGATTAGCATTTATTACTTCTCCCTCTTGATAGGTGTTTTACTTCCTGCTTCGACTCGTGATTCCAGTGGAAGTGTGTCTGGACTTAAAACTTGACCCTTATAGGATTGTGTTGTTTACTCGCAAGGCCACTTATAAAATTTGACTAATAGTAAAACTTGATTCACGTAGATTTAAAAAATAATTGCTTTAGGTGCTAGCCCTTGCCTACCCTTGAAACATCCAAACATGCATACATTGTTGCTAGGTAGTTGCGGCTTGTTGAGTACTTTATGTACTGATGGCTTTTCCACTTTGTTTTTCGGACGCCGGTGTAGAGGAGCCTACCGAGCCGACCGACGGTGTTGACGGAGAGGAGTGACGGTCTCACCCGCACTCGAGTCGCCCGTGGATTTGGAGTTCCATCACCGCTTCGTCTTGTGAGACGCTTCGCTAGATTTCTTATCATGTTTCCTCGTTGGCCTGCGTACCACGTACTTGTACTCTAGATGATGAGATTTGAGATGTGATACTATGATGTTGGATTATCTATACTATCTCTCCTTGTTTTTATTTTATCTTACGGTTTTATGATGGTAAATTGTGTTGGATGTACATGCCACACTCCTAGGAGTGGCAAGAGGTACAAAGGCACGATTTTCATCCTCCGGTGGAAATCGGGCTGTCACAATGAATCCACAAGAATAACAAAAACAAAAGTTATCAGCGTTGAGGATGAACCAATTGCTCTTGAGTGGAGTGTATTGCTCAATCAAATCTCCTCAATCTTCTATTGAAGTCATCAATGATTAGAGTAAGAACCAAGGGAGGAGAAGGGGAGTGCTCGGGTGAGTTGAGAGTGTATATTTGAGTTCCGAGAGTTGCCAACCGACCTAAAGGGGGTGTGACCCCTTTTATAGTCGTGGTTTGAAAAATAGCCGTTGAGGGAATTATTGTCGAACATTATCCGACCGGGGTTAGAAATTGTTTTATAGATTGTGTGCAACCTTCCGGAATCCGATCGCAAACCGTGATGGAACCGGACATTGTCCGATAGAGGAGATAGTCGGACATTGTCTAAATAGGATCGAACATTGTCCGAAATTGGGTTGCGCAGGCCTTTGTGAGCCAACTGGAAAATCCGATGGATTCAGATTTTTCACCGAGTCACACATTGTCCGATAGGGTCACACATTGTCCGACTACGAATTTTGGTGTGGTGTGCAACTCGTGATTCGACTCGATAATGCCCGGCTCGTGGGCATTCGGGAGGTGTCGGCGGAGAGGTTGCGTGTGACCGTGTCGCCGGCCCGCATGCACCACCGGGAGGCGATTGAGGACGCCTCCCGATTGGAGGAGGCCCGGTTCCACCGGGACATTGCTTACGAGGAGCGGCGACAAGCTCATAATGAGCTGAAATCCACGACTCGGGAGGTGAAGGCGACTATGGCGCGAGACGGCCGTGGCGGAGAAAGAGGCAGCCATCGAACGTGACGGTGAGGGGGTGCGTCGGGCCTTCAAGGAGGTCGAACGGGGGTGCGAGGCGCCGAGGGCCCGCACTGCCGAGGTGGATCGCCGGGCCGCGCTATTGAACGAGCGGCGCGCGGCGTTGGCCGAGGCGAGAGGCGGGTGTCCGACTCTCACGAGCGGTTGTACTCTATCGGGGAGCACACCGTGGAATGGGCGGGATGACTGCAGGTCTTAGGAGGGTGATGTTGTTGAGTCTTGTGCCTCCGTCGATGAGGGTGCGGGCCGCCTTCTTGTAGTAGATGGTGGGGGTGACAACGAGGGGAATCTTGTCGTCGAGTTGTTCGGGCCGACCAGGTCGTCGCCGTCGAAGGTGATCGAAATGTTCGACCACTTGACCTTCTATGGTTGGGCCCAGCCTACCCGGATGGCTCCGATTTCTTGGTGGAGGAGCTTCACTTGACGGCAGGAGGTGACGCTTGATGCGCCGTCGGTGATGACGGCGATGACATCCTCCGTGTCCTGGAAGGCGTCGACCTCCGGCTCGGCGTCGCCGTTGTCCACCTTGCCGTTGGCCTTCGATTACGTGGCACGCTTCTCCGTGCGATGCTGCTTGCTTGCTTGGATGTACCGGCACTCCGTCCGGTCGTGGCCGGTGGTGTTGTGGAAGGCGTAAAACTTCCTGGTTTAGGGCTTGAATGCCTCTTGCTTCGTGTCGAGGTTTGTACCGGCTTGGCTGCTCGTGTCGCTGGAAGACCCGGTGGCCGGGACTTCCTTTGATTTGCGCTTTTTGAGGTGTTTCTTCCTCCGGTTCCTTGATAGACCCGGGCCGGAATCGACTCCGGCTTGGTTGGCGGGTTGTGTCGAGCTTGCGCCTCCTACCGGAGAGCGCAAGTATCTCGCGACTAAAAGAGTTGGGTGATTGTCTCGGGCTGGTGGACTCCCGGCTCACCAAGCATGTCCTTGTTGTTCACGCCGTGACAAAACGCGGAGATGACCCACACCGTTTTGATGCGAGGGACGGTGTTGCGGACTTGGTCGAAGCGTTGCATGAACCGGCGCAGCGTCTCGCCATCTTGCTCGGACAACCCGGTCGAGGTCCACCTACGTTCCAGGGTGGGTGGCGGTGCCCTGGAAATTGATGAGGAACTCTCGACGTAGTCCCTTCAAGGAGGGGATGGATTTCGGCGTGAGGTTGAGGAACCATGAACGCGCCGAGCCCTTGAGGACAATGTGGAAGAAGTTAGCCATGACGTCTTCGTCACCTCCGGCAGCCGACACGACGGTGAAGTAGATCCGGAGGAACTCTCCTAGTGGAGCGGTCCCGTCGTATCTTTCCTGGCGGAACTTGTTTGGCCACTTAACCGCCCACAAGCGGGTGGACGAGTGCCGAACAGCCCCCGGTGTAGTTGTAGGGGTCGACCCGCCTTTGGTTCCGAGAACGCCGAGGAGTGGGAAGACTCGTGTCGTATACTTGCCTTATGGGTATACGGATGATGAAGGAATGGATACGCAGAGACATGGTGACAAATTAAGAAGATACGGATAATGGCGACAGTAACAGATCGGTCTTCGACCGATGCGGGATAATAGAAGATCCTGTATACCGGTATGGAAACAAGGCGAATACTAAGACTGGTATACAATGACTTGAGGAGCAAGATATTGAATAATTTATAGTCCGATTAGGACTCGGATCAATAAAGAAAGTCGGAGATAGAATTCCATATATGTAATTCATGTAATCGACTAGGACTACGATTGTAACCCTAGCTCCCCGGACATATAAGGCGGAGCGGGGCCCTCCCCGAGAACTCTCCGACATCTCGCAATTAGCAAATCGCTAAAGGCAATACATAACATACGGGACGTAGGGTATTACTCTCGATTCGAGGGGCCCGAACTTGTCTAAAATCGCGTGTTCCTCGTGTGTTACGTGTGTTGCACCATCGAATTCCACGCTCGTGAGGGACCGGGTAGTACTAGTGCCGAGTTTAAGACTCGACATTTGGCGCGCCAGGAAGGGGTCCCGGTGAGTTCCTAGCGAGTTCGATGGCCACTTCGTTTGTCGTTGACTTCAAGCCCGGCTTCAAGATTCGCTTCGGGTCCCTCGACTTTGAAGCCGACTCGGACGGGAAATTGTCTTTGATGAATCCGACTCGTTGCCGGGCCGCTGCTTCTAAAGCGCGATCACCTGCCACGGTTGACACCTCCGATTCAGGACTTAGCGGGTCCGACACGGCTTTAGCGCGAAACATCGGACTCCCTACGCTTATGCCTCGTAACGGTGCCCGGGCTGCGGCGATAAGCTGTTTTCCCGAGCTGGATATTGATTCCGAGGAAGACGCTCCGGTCTTCTTCCAAGTATTCATGATAGGACCGGTTATCCGACAACTCACTTCGAGGAAGCTGCCGAAGATGAAGTAAGGATGGCGAGAGTTGAAGCTGAACGCGATCGTCGTGAAGCGGAAGAAGCAAATAGAGATGAACAACCTCCGCCGCCTTCAGCCGCGGATCCGCGCGCAAGTGCTGCTGCTCGGCTGGAGGAAGCGCCCTGCGACCGCTCCCCGGCCACGGGCCCGCTACTGGACTCGGTCCGGAGACTCGGACGAATCTCTAGGATACAACAACCGACGGGGATGTCGCGACGGGAGACGCCATCGATCTTCTAGCGAGCTTTGGATTTAAGTTTCATGGAAGTAGAGATGAATGGCGCTTGGGTCTTCACATCGCCGGTCCACAATATTGTAGGAGTGAAGCAAATTCTTGAAACAATACCGGAAGAAGTCCTCAATGCTACGCCACGATTGCGGCGTGCGCTGAATTTGGTTGACGCGACGGCTCCGCAAACAAACCAGCTCGTCCATGATCGAGCGGAATCTTCCGGTCGCTCGCGTTCCCATTCGGAACGACCGACAAGGGCCCGGTCCGACGGAGCTTCTTCCGGAGGAAGGCTTGGACCCCGGCATACCCCGATTGCAGATGCACATGAACGAGCTCCCAACCAAGATTTGCGTGTACCGCTCAACGGGAACCGTGATGCTCGGAACGTGCTGATTGATCGTCATGCGAAAGAGCGGAGGAGCGAACAAGACATGAGGAAGATGAGAGACGACGGACCGGTCATGTCGATGATCGTCCTCGGGATCTTGCCCCACCCCGGTCGCGTTTGAACAATTCTCCGCGTCACGGGCCGGCAGCTTCGGCGCCGCCCGCCAATGCAAATTATCCGCGCAACGATCATCGAGGGCATGGTAGTAGGCATGCTCATCGATATGAACGACCCGTAAGGGATGATCGCCGCGACACAAGAGACCGAAGAGGGCGAGACAACCGGGACAGAGATGTTGAACCCCGGCGCACGGACAATGATCGTCAAGCGACACCTCCGCCTCCATCGCAACGTGAAGAACCAGCAAACAATGATCGTCAAGCGGCACCTCCACCTCCGCCTCCTTCACGGCACGCGGAGCTAGTGAATAACGATGGACGAGTGGCTTGAGAGATAGATACCAGGATGACCGTTATTATGACTATTCCGACGATGACAGGGATCGTAATTATCGGCATCGTCCTAGCCGTCGATCTCCGTCACCGATCCGGACCGGTCCGGAAGATGATGAATACTCCGTAATCCCTGCTTTCACGTGAGATTTACGCATCTCGTAAATACCCCGGGGATTTAAGCCTAGGACCATTGACAAGTATGATGGCAAAGCACCTCCGGCCGAATGGCTCCGTATGTATACCACGGCTATTCGGTCGGCAGGAGGAGACACGTTCGTGCTAGCTAATTATCTACCGATGTGCATGGAGCAGGCTGGACGCTTATGGTTGCAATCCCTGCCCGAGAGATCCATCTCTTCGTGGGGAGACCTCACCAAAAAGTTCGTAGAAAACTTCTAGGCGACTTGTGAGAAGCCGGGGAATTACTTCGACCTCAATAGGCTGAAGCGAAGCCCGACGAGACCCTCACCGATTTCATCGAGGCGATTCTGCAATAAGAAGGCCTTAATCCCCAATGTTCCCGATCAGCAAGTGATTGCTGCATTTCAAGTCGGCGTCCGAAGTAAAGCATTGGTTCACAAGATTGGGAGACGAAATCGAAACCTCACCATGACGACGTCGAGTGCTTCAAGATAGCAGATGATTACGCTCGCTGGAGAATCGAATGTAGTCAATTTGCGCGGGAACAAAGGGAAGGAACCGAAGCATGACCAAGGCAACCGATCTGGATCCAGGAACGATAAGAAGCGCAAGGCTGGTCACCTTGTTGCAGCTGTCGACCGGTCTCATGGAGGAGATCGGCCAGCACCTCCTAAGAGAGGTCCAAGAGAAGGATTGTCGTTTGAAACACTTCCGGATGGCCCTTGTATGATTCATAATGGAAATCATAAAGCTAACGAGTGCTTCTCGTTAAGGCCATTTGCTCAATTTGCCTTAAAGGTCGCACCCCGATCCGCCTACAGGATTCGGAAGGATGACAAGGGCAAGGATAAAGAACGTGAAGGCAATGAGGATGACAAAGGCTTTCGGGAACCAGCCCGAGAGGTGAACATGATCTATGGAGGCCCGGACGCATATGAGTCGAAGCGGAAGCAGAAATTGGCGTTCCGGGAGGTTAATGCTCGTTGCCCCCGCAACTCCTGAATATCTTCGGTCCGAGGTCCCCATTACATTTAGCAGGGCGGATCATCCGGAGGTATTACCAAAAGCTGGAAAATATCCACTCATCCTTGCCCCCATTATTCGGAAGGTGCGATCGAAGAGAACTTTTATTGACGGGGGAAGCTGCTTGGATATCTTGTTTGCTAAGACTCTGCCCGAGCTTGGCCTCGACTGTGGCTGATTTAGAGCGCAGTGTTTCTCCGTTCCATGGTATAATACACGGGCGGAATAGTTACCCTTTGGGGCAGATCTCTCTGCCGGTGACTTTTGGGACGAAGGAAAACTATAGAAGGGAGAATATCATCTTTCGGGTGGTCGACATAGACTCGAGCATATCATGCTATCCTCGGAAGACCGGCTCTAGCGAAGTTTATGGCCATCCCAACTTATCAATACTTGATGTTGAAGATGCCGGGCCAAACGGGGTCCTGTCATTCCGGGGTGATATCAAGACCGCTTACGCTTGTGAGGTGCATAGCACGGAGTTGGCATCTCGGGCCAATTCGGAAGTTGAACGTCGAGAAATCGGGGAAGCAGTTGAAGCTTTGGAAGTTCAGGCAAGTATAGAGGATGAAGTCCCGGTCAAAAAGATTGCAAAGGAGAAATTGAAGGCGGATGCGGTGGTTTCCAAGACTCGTCCGACTTGATGAGTCGGACCCCTCCAAGGTTACCCATATAGGGGCTGACTTGGGGGATAAATAGGAAAGCGCGCTCATTCTTTTCCTCCAGGAAAATAGGGATATCTTCGCATGGCAGCCTTCGACATGCCGGGTGTTCCTAGGGAGAAGATTGAGCACGCACTATTGGTGCGTCCCGATGCGAAGCCGGTGAAACGAAGCTCCGGAGGTTTGCTCAAGACCGCAAGGAAGCTATCAAGAAAGAGATAACTAGGTTGTTAGCAGCTAAGTTCATTAGGGAGGTGTATCATCCAGATTGGCTTGCCAATCCGGTGCTTGTACCAAAAAAGAATACTAAAGAATTAAGAATGTGCGTTGATTATACTGATCTCAACAAAGCTTGCCCCAAAGACCCTTTCGCGCTGCCTCGAATCGACCAAGTTGTTGATTCGATCGCTGGCTGCGAGCGTCTTAGTTTCCTTGATGCTTATTCGGGGTATCATCAAATACCGCTAAAGATTGAGGATCAGATAAAGACCGCGTTTATTACCCCCTTTGGAGCATACTGCTACACAACTATGCCATTTGGATTGAAAAATGCTGGAGCTACGTATCGGCGAGGCACACAACGTTGTTTGGATTCGCAATTGGGAAGGAATGCAGAAGCTTATGTTGACGATATAGTGGTCAAGTCTCGGAAAGCGAAGATCTCCTCTCCGACCTGGCAGAGACCTTCGATATCTGCGGAACTTTTCCATGAAGTTAAACCCTGGAAAGTGCGTATTTGGAGTTCGCTCCGGGAAATTACTGGGTTATTTGGTATCATGAAGAGGTATTGAAGCCAATCCAGAAAAAATTCGGACAATTGTTAACATGCAACCCCGAGTTGCTTGAAGGATGTTCAGAAGTTGACGAGGCAGTATGGCGGCTCTTAGCCGTTTCATCTCAAGACCGGGAGTATGAGGACTTCCGTTCTTCAAGTTACTCAAAAAACAAGATAAGTTTGAGTGGACTAGTGAAGCACAAGCAGCGCTTGATCAACTTAAAGAGTATCTCGGTAACCCTCCGGTGTTGGTCCCGCGGAGCTCTGACGAGGTTATCCAGTTATATATCTCCGCAACAACCCATGTGGTGAGCATGGTTCCGGCGGTTGATCGGAAGGAAGAAGGACACCTGCAATTTGTGCAACATCCGGTCTATTTTGTAAGTGAAGTTCTTACTGAATCTAAGATACGATATCTCCAATTACGGAAGTTAATATATGCTGTAGTGATAACTTCTCGGAAGTTGAAACATTATTTCCAAGCGCATCCCATTGAGGTTAAGACTGGGTTTGCCATTGGAGATATTGTTCGCAATCGAGAAGCGATTGGTCAAGTTGCTAAGTGGGCTATAGAACTTGGCCAGTATGAAATTACGTTCTCTTCGCGGACGGCTATTAAGGGACAAGCATTAGCTGATTTTATAACAGAGTGGCTGGAAACGCAAGTGCCGCGGGAGATTCAAGCATTGGAGTATTGGGACATGTTCTTTGATCGGTCCCTGCAGCTTTCGAGCGCGGGGGCTGGCGTGGTACTTCTCACTCCACAAAAGGAACCGCTCGGATATGTATTGCAAATGCACTTTCGAGCTTCAAACAATACAGCGGAGTATGAGGCTTTGCTTCATGGGCTCGAAGTAGCCATTTCATTAGGCGTCCGACGATTGGATATCTATGGTGATTCGATGTTAGTGATAAGCCAAGTTAACAAGGTGTGGGATGCTCATGATGATCATATGATCGCTTATCGTCAAGAGGTTCGGAAACTTGAAGATAAATTTGATGGTTTGCGATTTTCACATATACTGCGCGGAAATAATTCTGCTGCGGATGAGTTGGCTAGACTGGGATCTTCGCGACAGGCGGTTCCTCCTGGCGTTTTTCTTCGAGTGTTGGATAAACCATCTATAAAGATGGAGCCCAAGGTTACTATTACAGAAATCGAAGATAAGGCGGTCTCGAGAAAGTCGGGAGGAAAAAGCGGTCTTGAAGGACCGATCCGATAGTACGGGTTTGCCGGGAAAGACAGTAGGCGGATTCAATACTGGTGATATTCAGCCATTGGATGTTATGATTATTGATTCCGATTGGCGTACTCCGTATCTTGACTATTTGCAATCTGGCAAAACACCAAAGGATAAAGTGGAGAAGCAAAGATTGGAAGTTCGAGCCCGCAGTTATCTAATTCTTGAAGGAGAATTATATAAGCGTGGAGCTAATATCTTGATGAAGTGTGTGTCGGTTTCCGATGGTATTCAATTGGTTGAAGACATACACATGGGGATTTGTGGAAACCATGCCTCTTCGAAGACATTGGTTGGGAAGATATTCGGACAGGGGTTTTATTGGCCTACGACGACGGATGATGCGCATAGAGTGGTTAAGAATTGTCAAGGATGCCAGTTTTTTGCAAAACAACCTCATACTCCGGCTCAGGAGTTGCAATTAATTCCAATGACTTGACCTTTCTCTACTTGGGGGCTGGATATAGTTGGACCTTTTAAGCGGGCACCAGGAGGATTCACGCATATTTTTGTGGCGAGTAGACAAGTTTTCCAAGTGGATCGAGGTCGAAGCAGTTACTAGTACAACTACGGCCCGCGCAATCAAGTTTTTGCAGAACATTTTTGTACGTTTTGGGATTCCATACAGTATTATTACTGATAATGGGTCTCAATTCACTTCGAGTTTTTCAAAGATTATGCTGAGAGCTTAGGGATCAAGGTGCAATATGCGTCGGTGGCACATCCGCGAGCAATGGACAAGTGGAACGAGCTAATGGAATGATTTTGACCGGTCTTAAACCGAGAATTTTTGATCGATTGAAGCCTTATGCGGGAAAATGGGTTAAGGAATTGCCCTGGTGCTCGGGGTTTACGCACTAATGTTAGCGAGCTACGGGACAATCTCCTTTTTCTTTGGTATATGGATCTGAAGCCATGTTACCTATCGAAGTGAATATGGTGTCAGCTCGGGTTCGGTATTATGATGAAGAAAAATATGATGATCAACGTCAGGTTGAACCGATTGCTGCGGAAGAATTGAGAGATCAAGCTCCGATTCAAGCCGCCAAATATCAACAAGGATTGCGTCGCTATCATGATCGTAATGTTCGCACGCGGGAATTCCAAATAGGAGATTTGGTTTTGCGGAAGATTCAGTCTAACAAGAACAGGCATAAGTTGTCACCGGTCCGGGAAGGACCTTTTTTGGTTAAATCGATATCCGGACCGGAGGCTTATAGGCTTATGACTTTGGAAGAGGAAGAAATTCCAAATCCTTGGAATATTGATCAACTTCGTCGTTTTTATACTTAAAAAGTATTTATTGTAAAGTTTTTCTTATTATAATAAAGTAATTTTATCTAATAATGATGTGTTTGTTTTTTGTGTCTCCATACTTTAATTGTGAATTAAATTATTGAGCCAGGGGGCTGCTATGATAAGAGCGATCTGTGATATGTTGCTATTCCTGAATAATAAGACCAGTCATTTAGTTGATGGATTGTCTGTGATAAGAGCGGTCTACTGAAATTATAAGCTTGTGTTTAAGACTGGTATATTCAGGAAAAGATATTGTATAGCATTCTTTTTTATGAATACTGATTGGTAAACTGTTGTATTAAGGACGAGTTTGGGAAATCTTACAAATTAACTTTTTTGCTCATGCTATATGATTTTGTTAAAGTAAGCTATAATTATGAATTGTGATTTGTGCTGATTGAGAGCCAAAATTGGATCATAATTATCAAGTTGAAATAACCATCATATCTTGAGTAAATAAGTTAGTAAGCATAATGGTGAAATCAGTATTCATATAACAAGAAAAAGTGACTGATATTTATAAGCAAACAATGTAATGGTCAAGATGTTCGATTACAAAATGGCCCTATTACAAAGATTTCTAAGCAGGACCGCTTGAAGTACCGGTGTCACCAGTCTTGGGATTTCCTTCGAGCCTATCATCTAGTGTTTCTTCGGAATCGGAAGAAGTTACAATTAAATCTCTGTCAAGATCTTCGAAGGCATCTTCTATTGTCCGTCCGGCGGCAGTTGCAGCATCCTGAGCATCTTGATCTAGGGCAAAAGCTGCTGGTGCTACATTCGGAGGGATTCCTGACGGATCAATCGGAACATCTTCCACCAATTCAGAAACGGTACCAATGAGTGAGTTCCTCAGCTCATTGAACCGGTCTTCGGTGGTGTCGGGGTGGGCACCATCCCGGATGAAATTGAAGTCGCAATCTTCAACCGGAGTCCAAGATTGAATTATGGCGGCGATATGTCCCCCTCCTGAGCAGACGACCAACCTTGAATGCTCTCCGATCCTTCTCGGGATTGCCCGGATGGCGGACTCAAGGTCTATCTCATTGGGTTCAATAGTTTGACCGCCATTGAGATATTCCAAAGTACGAATGGTACCTGCAGTAAGTTCCGAAAAGAAAACGAGCAAGTGTTTAAGAGAAAAGACCGGTATTTTCAAAAGATGACATAAAGATGAACAAGAAAGACTGGTACTTACGCCTATGCCGGATCTCAGCGGCTCCGAACCTGCCCTTGATTTTAGTATTTGACGCCATCGGCTTGGCTTCAATTTTCTGCGAGCGTTGAATCTCACAATCTTTTGTCCGGAGAGCAAGTCGGGTGGATTCTTCGAGCGGTCTTCGGGGCAATCTCTTTGTCTCGCTTGAGCTGATTTCGCCGCTTCCAAGGCTTCGGCAAGTTCAGCCTTCAAGCCGGCATTCTCGATCTCTAGGATCTTGTTGGAGCGAAGGGTTTGGGCCAGAATGCTATCTTTAGCGGTGAGTTCACCTTCAAGTTCTCCAATCCGGGCTGCTTGTTGTTCTTCAACACGAGAACCTTCTTCAAGCGCTTGCTCTTGAGCCGCTGCTTTTTCAGCAAGAATTTCTTCGACCTTTTTATGAGCGGTGACAAGGTTCTCAAGTGCTGAAATCAAAAGTAGGATTGGTCATGTAGGAAGCTAGTTGAACAATGTTTATGGAATATGGAGGGAAAAATTGAGAATATTACTCCGATTAACTTGACGAAGCCTCATGATTTCTTGTCGGCGCTCCTCCATCATTCGATGGGTGTTTTGCAAGTTGGTCTCTCTCTTCGAAGATCGTCCTCCCTAGCCTTCGGATCGGTGGTCCGAATTTCTAGCTCACCCAATCGTTCTTGATTGGTGTTGAGTTCTTCCCGCAAGCGGGTGATAATAGCGAGTCTTGGCTTCGAGCTTTTCAGAAGAACCTAAAAGAAAAAGAGAGTAAGAAATTTGATGATTAAAGGGAAGTTGCTTGGAGAAATTATTAAAAGATAGAGATATACTTGGTCGGATTCTCGAGAAATTCTTTAAGGCCTCTTCTTCTTGGAGGGCGTCCCATTGAGTCGTTACGGTAAAAGTCTTAGCTCCGCTGGAACTGTCCACCTCTACTTCCCCGACCACCATTTTGGCTAGTTTGGGTTCTCGAGAAGATTTGCGAGTTGTCCTGGCCCGGCGAGGGATTTCTTCCGTCCGGATTGGTCCCAGTGAGAGCTCTAGAGGGATTTGAAATAAGGTGGCTTGGGGAAGAGGGTTGTCGAAGAGGAGCTTTCAACATTGGAGGCTTGCTTTTCAGCTTCTAAGCTTGAGGCGGCAGGGAATTCCTTTGTGGGAGCCGCACTTTGAGCTTCTACGTTTGAAGTGGCGGGAGCGGTAGTGGAGGCGCCAGGAGTGGAACCGGTCCGTGGCACGTCCGGAGAAGAAGCGGGAACATCGCTGGGAGGAGCTTTTGAGGAAGATTTGTTTCTTAGAAAGCTAGCTATGCTAGCTTGGAAGTTAGAAGGAATCCTGTAAGAAAAAGCAACATTAATTAGATTAGCGCGAGGAGCTTCGGTACCTAAGGAGTTTTGACGAGATGGAATAATTTAGAAAAAAAGGTGATAATCCGGAAAACTTACGTGGAAGCTTTCTTGAAGCCGGTGGAGATTTTGGCCTTCTTGGGTGGGCCTTGGGTAACTCCACCACCGCTATCTGCAGCTCTTTTCTCCGCTGGATTGGCTTGCGGAGTTGGAGCTGAATCTCCGACATCGGAAGGACCGGTTTGGTGACCATACCGGGACCTTTTGGGGACCTTCGACAAAGGGTCAACCGAGGCGAAGTGCCTTGAGTTTTCCCCAATGAAGCTTTGAGGATGGCCGGGGCCGCCCGGCGATCCCTTTCAACGGCCTCTTCTTCTCGCCGACGGTCTTCGAGTCTCTGTGCCTCCGAGCGAGTGTCGCCGGGAGCAGCGAGGAGGGACAGCGAGGAGGAGCAGCAGGTCTGCCGATGGTTAAGGAAGTAGTACGTTTTCTTGTACTAGGAGCTTGAACCACGGTCCCGGACTTTGTGATTTTAGGGGCTAAGCTGGGAGGAAGAGGGAAAGACCGGCTCGATGGTTTTTTAGTCGGACCGGCTTGAACGAGCAAGTGGAGTAGCATTATTGGCGTAATCCTCTCCCCAAGTGTCATCGGGAGGAAGAGGAGGATGACTTCTATAGTTGTCCATTTTCTGCAATTATAAAGATTGAGTCTTTATAAGTAAATGATGGCAATAAGCGATAAAAATTTGAAGAAATAGGAAAAGGTACTTACAGCATCGCGAGGGTTGCATGAGCTGAAAGCCAATCCCACTCTTGTGCATCCGGATAGGTCCGGGTTTGGCTGTAGCATTTGCTTGATACGAACTTCCAGCCGCTCCTTGTCGGGTAGGAGAGTTCCATCCAAGGGCATGGCGGCATCTTCATTGAAGAGCCAAGCAGGGTGTTCTTGCTTCTTGAGTGGTTGGACGCCCCGCACTATGAAGCTCCGGAGGACTGTCTCAGCGGTTACACCTTTGACATTCTTTAGGTATCCGATACAGAGCGAGAAGAGCAAGAACTTCATCGTCCTTCTTAAGTTTTTTCCTGGTTTCTACGGTAGGAAAATTCTTGGCCACCTTCGCATTGAAGGCAGGAAGAGATGGCTGAGGATTGTCGCAGAAGAACCAGCCTTTTTCCAATGAGCTATGCTGTTATTCAAGGATAAGGAGAAATATTCATTCACGCTCCAAAGCATCGGATTCCCACACCGCCAACCGCAGCTCGGCGGTCCGATGATGGAAGCGGGCGGATTTGAAACGAGTATTGGAATAGCTTGAAGTGAGGAAGAACTCCAAGGAAAGCTTCACACAAATGAATAAAAAGGCGATCCGAAGGATGGAGTTAGGGTTAAGGTTCACTAACTCCCATCCATAAAAGAAAAGAAGACCCCTAAAGAAAGAACAAGCATGGAAGGTCAAGGTCGCGGAGGAAAAAGGCTTTGAAGACAAGTTGCTGAGATTGATCTATACCCCAGGGAATTTGGTCGGGGAAGGAACACTCCGGTTTAAGATGGGTTGAGGAGGAAGATACCCATCTTTAACCGCTTCATTCGAGGGAGGATTCACGTGACCTGGCCGGGACCAAGATCTTGGACCCCGAACGGAAGTTGATCACGAGGAACGGAGGAAGAAGATGAGGGAACAACGGTGGATTTCTTCTTACCCATCTTGAGAGATGGAAAAGGAAAGCTTGGAATTGGTTAATGAGGAAGGAGAGAGCAACGGAACGAAAGCAAATGGCGGACGCGTATGAGCTTCGGGAGCAGGGTTGACCTAGGTCGACTTTTCGTTTTCTTTTATAGACACTGGGATGGGCCCGGGGCTGAAAAGTTATTGGGCCTTTTTAAGAGGCCCGATGGAGGAAGGGGTGTAATCGTGCAATTATGACCTAACGGCCATAAGGAAGTTAATGATCTCGTTATCTGCGTTAATTATGACTTAACGGTCATAACAATAAGCCGTCGTGCTTTTATGAAAGAAAAAGCGGTCCGAAAAATGGAAATTTTTAGATAAAAGTTAAAGTCACGCAGAATTTTATAATTCAGCAGTATGAGAGAGTTAGATTTTACATCACTCGAGTAATAAAGGATGCCTTAGGCTATGGATGTTAATCATCCGATTGATTATAGGCTTTGGAGACTCGAGTCGCTGTGAGAATATAAGGAATAAACTGGTCCGATCAACCGGAATTGTGGTTTTTAGTGAAATTTCGATAAGCGAATTATAAGTCCAGGCTGATTTAGGCGGTCTGTTATGTGAAATTGGTAAGAATACATAGAGGATAAGAAATTCTAATCGGTATGACCGGTCCGAAAAATATGTTCTTGGCAAAAATTGCTCGAGAGGAATGTGATTTGATGGAAAATAATCAAGCATAGTCTCTCAAGAAAGACTCTTGCATTATTTGCGATCCTCAAATGATACAAGAGTCGGGGGCTATACCTAATTAGGTGCACCTGACCGGTGCACCGTGTTCAAGAGTGGTTTGCGAGAGATCTCGGAAAGTGGAAAATGATGGAAAGTGAAAGGAGTGGTCTCGTAGAAATTGGATATTGAAGGAAATAATGAAGAATCAACTAGTGGACTCTTGCATTATTTGAAAGGAGTTCAAATGATCCAAGAGTCGGGAGCTATACCTAATTGGGTGCGCCTAGTCGGCGCACCGTAAGAAGAATAAGCTGCGACTACCTAATTAGGTGATATAAAAGGTGAAAAACAATAATTTTTTCGGGCTTCTTTTAAAGCACTTGTGAAGAAAAAGAACGAGTTTGCAGCAGATTGGAGTTCTTTTTAATTTTGCCATGAATAAAGACCAACGAGGCGGAAGACTGGTTAGTCTTATTCAAGGTTAAATCAAAAATTACTCGAGAGCTCGTTGTCGTATACTTGCCTTATGGGTATACGGATGATGAAGGAATGGATACGCAGAGACATGGTGACAAATTAAGAAGATACGGATAATGACGACAGGTAATAGATCGGTCTTCGACCGATCCGGGATAATAGAAGATCCCGTATACCGGTATGGAAACAAGGCGGATACTAAGACCAGTATACAATGACTTGAGGAGCAAGATATTGAACAATTTGTAGTCCGATTAGGACTCGGATCAATAAAGAAAGTCGGAGATAGAATTCCATATATGTAATTCATGTAATCGACTAGGACTCGATTGTAACCCTAGCTCCCCGGACATATAAGGCGGAGCAGGGCCCTCCCCGAGAACTCTCCGACATCTCGCAATTAGCAAATCGCTAAAGGCAATACATAACATACAGGACGTAGGGTATTACTCTCGATTCGAGGGGCTCGAACTTGTCTAAAATCGCGTGTTCCCGTGTGTTCCGTGTGTTGCACCATCAAATTCCACGCTCGTGAGGGACCGGGTAGTACTAGTGCCGAGTTTAAGACTCGACAACTCGGAGGGCTCCCCCGTGCTCGGGGTGGAGTGGCAGGTTTTAGAGCATCTTCTTGACCGTGGTCAAGGGGTTTTCTAACGGAGCGTCATGGAAGAGGCGTCCGGTGGAGCACTAGTGCGGGCGGTGGTCACGCTCGCGGGCATGCAGGTTGGAGGCGGAGTCGCCTCTCACCGGCGGAGACCCCACGAGGGCCCCCGCCTTCGTGCGGTTCTCCTCCGGCCCTCCCCACGAGGTTGCACCGGGACGGCCGCCGTCCCTTGCCGCGCGTGGTGGAGGTGGAGGGTTTGCCATGATCTCCTCGTCGACAAGCTCGGAGAATGTGCCGAGGTTCGAAGGCTCTTTGCATCGAAGTGAGGAAGCGTCGGCGCTTTGTGCGGACATCTCTTGGCGATGTTTGGGAGAGAAAGAAAGGAGGACAAATCAAGATCTACCAAGACCCCCTACCTAGCGCGCCAAATATCGATGTTAGGTAACCAACATATACCGGGTTAGCCGAACCGCCCCTTTGAGAGGATCGGGAGTTAGGGGTCAAGGAGATGCGTTCTCAAGAGGCACACGAGGACACGTGGTTTACCCGTGTTCGGCGCCGTGAGGCGTAGTACACTATGTCCCGCTTGTCCGGAGTGTATTAAGCTTGAAGGATTACAATGGTGTTTTTGAGTTTTAGGGTTGGAGAGAGTATCTCTATTACATGGTTAGGGCTCCTCCTTTTATAGTCCAAGGGGGACGCGCTACGGTGCATTTTGCCTAAATCTTCCTCGTTTTTTATCCGAATCCATCGTCGATACGAGAATTGAAGGTGTGCCTCGCCCGATGTGGGGCGTCGCGTGGCTTGTCCAAGTGAAAGGAGGCACGCCGGGACCTATCGTACGGGCCCTCCGTCCTCCCGTTGCCCCGTCGGAGGGGCAAGACGTAATTGCTTGTCCGTTACGCCGTCTCCCCGTGTGGCGTGGCTCGGGACTGGTCGTGGCGGCCCCTATGGGGCGCACGCGTCGCTCGCGGGAACCGAGGAGGGGAGTTAAGTTTCTCCCGTCCCGACGGGTCCCGCAGTCACGTGTGGTGCCGCACGGACACGCTAGGGTTTCGAGGCGTGTCGTGTTGCCCACGAGCGGCGACTTCTCCGGCACGTCCCGCCTTTGGTTGAGCCGCGCGGCCCGGCGCGCGTGGGGACTCGTTCCAGGCGAACCGCCTTGTGCTAGTAAATATGTTGTTAAGCAATTAGAAACCGATTATATTGTAGATTTCTTTTTTTATTAAATTATACACATTGATTGTATAGTAACGGAAAGTAGTCAATGGAAATCAAGAAAAGGCCCAACCCAAACCCCACTGGCAGCGGCAGCAGGCCTATTTAACTCCTTGTCCTTCCATGCCCTTTAGCCCCACCACGATGCGGCCCCACCTCTCAGCCCCAAATCCCCTCCCCAATTCCAACCAAATGTCTTCCTCCTCCGAGATCGTCCTCTACAACCTGGTCCCCGCCCAAACCCTAAACCCTGACCCCGCCACCGCCGCCGACCTCTCCATCTCCGGCCCCGCCCCCCAGCCGCAGCAGGAGGTCCCCATCCGCGGTCGGGTCCGGCGCCCCTCCGCCGACCGCCACGCCAAGGTCGCCGGCCGCGGCCGCCGCGTCCGCATCCCGGCGATGGTCGCCGCCCGGGTCTTCCAACTCACCCGCGAGCTCGGCCACCGCACCGACGGCGAGACTATCGAGTGGCTTCTCCGCCAGGCCGAGCCCTCCATCATCGCCGCCACCGGCACACCGGTCAGCGCCGAGGAGGCGCCCCCGCCGCCGTCTCCGTCGCGCACTCCCCTGCAGCTGGCGGCGCCGCGGCCCCGTATGTGCCGATCCCTTACTACACCGCGCTCCTTATGCAGCCGCCGCCGACCGGCAACGGCTCCGCTGCCTCTGCCTCTGTTACCAACACGGAGGAGAATCACTAGGATTAGTGTTCCACAAGGACGGATACGGTTAGCGAACTAGAGTTAGTAACTAGTAGTCTTTAGGATTTCTTGCGTGCGCTTTGTAGCCTTGGTCTCCCCCTCCTGAATAATTCATCTATTAGCAGGGGGGATGCCATTGATTCCTTTGGGAACAGATTGTGAGATGGTAGCAACATAGGAGAAAAAAGACAGTCTTTTTTATAGCTGGTGGTTGAGTTCTACTAATGTCCAGAACAGCTTTGAACTCTTGTGAATGGTCTAGTGATTATAGTTATTTTTTTTGGTGCTTGGGTATGTTATTTCGAGATATTTTTCTGTTATGGTCATGTATTTTGGTAGGTGGCTTCACTAGCAGGTGGATTCCGTTATGCAGATTTGGCATGATTCCTTCTCGATGCTTATCATGCCTGTGATGAGAGCCAGATTGTATTGGAATCTGGGACTTTAGGATTTTATTGTTGTCAGGTATGCTATTTATATAAAAGTGACGCTGGTTTTATTTTGTATTGTAACTACTGATTCTCATCTTACGAATCATTCTATTGGTTACTTAATAAAAAACCTATATTATTGACAAAGGTGCAGGTAAGCTGCACTGCACACATTAAATGCTTATTATGTAGAGCTTAGTGCCAGCCCTATGAGCATGTCTAAAGTGTACCTGTAAAATAATCTTTCCAGACATCATAATATTTGGCTGTCCTATGTTTTTCCTGTTATGCTGATTAATTTGCCAATAAGGTGATCGATTAAGCATCCTAGCTGGCCTCAACTCAGTTTAAAGATACGAACTTCGCCTCTGCCATCTGCTGCTTTAGCTTATTGCATTGTGCCGATAGATTTGGCCATTAAAGTGATAGCAGAAGCATCCTGACTGGCTTTGATCATGCTGAAAGATTCATTCCTGCCGCTTTGCTTATTGAGTTTGCTTGATCCCCCTTTAGTGCAACCTAACCTTTCCACAGGCACTTGATAATCTATTGAAAGATGATCTAATCTACTTTTCATTGAAATATCCTGCTACTGCAAGATTGGTCACATCTTAAGCTAGCAATTTTGAGTACAATTGGCTTCACGACTATTCTTCTTTGCTCCTAGCTTGCTGCCATTTATATGGCAGCTCCTTTGCTGGAAATCTTCATCTGCAAACTCCTATCTTTCAAATTTAATGCATCAATATTGATCTTGGTTTTAATTGAGTCATAGATTCTCATGAACCTTGGTCTGATTTCAGTTTGGTTACCAGTTTTGAGTTTCAGTTTCTGGATGCAATATCTCCTTGCAGGTGCAGATGAATTCTAAGATCATACTGTTTCTGTGTGGCAGTGGCATTCTCTTATCTTCATCTGGGTTATCCAACTGTGGTGGTGGATCTCTGTTTTTTATTGATGGCCATCACTCTAGCAAAGGAATAAATTGTATAGGTTTGTGAAGCTTAAGGTTAGTAAATTACATATTGACTCAACATTTTATTGTACCTGGCATTTTATGGTACCATTGCATTAATTTTGTACTTGTATAATTCTATTGTGAGGCTTTAGTTGAGTTAGCTGGCCTTATATTACTTTTTATCTGTAATTGTAAGATAGGATATGCTGCTTTTGTATTGCTATGAAACATGCACATGAGAAACCATAAGACATCTGAAATCTGAAAATGACATGTTCAGTTTTGTTCCTGCGTTAACTTTTAAAGCATTCATGGTTAGTATACTTCCATGAAGAACTCAATAGCCCTTTTTGTTTCTGATTTCAGTTATGCTATTGTAAAATGCTCCTTTGGTGTTTTAGTTGTTCAATTTTAGTTGCAGCATGCAAGATCAGGGTATTTTGAATGTTTCTTGGCGTCTGATGTATTTGCTCATGCATTAAATTTTTTAGTTGAATCTTGTGTTCATGGTTAGTATACACCTAGGATTTGAAACAATAACTGACCAAATCATTTATCATCAGTGATTATCTATTTGAAACATGTGTGCAAACTGTTCGGTTTCTTTTGCTTTGCATTTCTTCTACAATGCACCGTTCACCTCTTTCCCAAATAGAAGAAACGTTCAATGAAATAGTATTGGCATTCAGTTTGTAGATTGGTTGTCCAGGCTCCATTAAATGCTGTCTAATATATATTGAAAATAGACGATGTTGCACTGAAGAACGAAGCCTATTCATCCTGGTTTGCCTATGAACCTATTCAGCGTGGTTGCAGCTACCTGCATTGTCATCTTCTAAATATGAAAATATCTACATTTTTTTTACACACTAGCTACTTTTTGGAGGAGCAACAGTGGAATGGGATTATAAACAGAGCTTGGGCTGGGACAACAATGATGAAGGGCTTCTTGGACAAAGGGCCATGGCAAATATGCGTTTACCTTGCGACTCATATGATGCACAGTCAAACATAGGTTGTCTAGAGAATGAGCTGAATATGCAAATCAGGGATGCATTCTAGTAGTTTGTGCTCAGTTAAATCTGATTTATTCACTTCACTAGTTGAATGTCCATGTTTTGTTATAGTATACCAATGTCATGAGAGAAATTTCACATTCATTTATAACAATGCCACAAACATGCATGTCTGGTAAGAATCAAACGGTATAGTTTTGTTACATTAACTGTGATTCAATTTTACTAAAATGAATACTGCTTGTTCATGTAGCAGAATCAAAACATTTGTGTGGCTCCGTGATAGGCTCAAAGTTTTCTATACATATTAGATTGACGAGTGAACTGAAAAGAGTTTGTAGTTCAGATGGTCACTGAAAATAGTTTTTAGTCATCTTAGAGCAACTCCAGCCATGGCCCCTAAACAGGGCCCTATCCTAAGGGCAGGTACAAAGGTGTGATCTTATAGATGTCTTATGCCTGACACGTAATCTTGAGATTGGTCTATTAGTAGAACGTGTGATTGTTTCAGTTATCTTGTAGAAATTGATATTTTTTATTTTTTTGGATGAAAAAAGGAGTATTTATGGCAACTACTACTGATAAGGGTCAAGAGTGGGGGCATTTGAACGGTTGAACCCAGGCAGGCGCACGCTACCCAGTTGGATAGAGTGAGTTTTCTTGCAACCTGTATAACAGACGACGCGTGCTTTGACCTTATCCAATCGCCTAACCAGTAAATACGCTTTGGGGAGAACTGATTGACGAATGGCTGATTTCGACCTTTTTATAGTCAAACTGCGTGTACGTGCTTGACCAACTGGATTTGCGGCATCTTCAGGGTGAACCAGGGATTCATATCCTCTACATTGGTAAACCAATGTAACCAATGTAGAGGAGTCTCTCTGGCATTAATGGATATCTTAATCGTTCGGGGGCAAATTCATCATATTTCTAAATAAAATAAAGAGACTGAACCGTCCCTGTTTATTCATCTCCTTCAACGGAGCTATGTCCATGGTGGCCAATCGAGATTTTCCCCACCAGCTGGGATCCTCCAGCCTCCTACCATGGCTAAGACCTCCCTACCCTCCCCCTTGCTATTTTCCCCTTCCCCCAATCTATGGCCTCTTTCCTCTTCCCTGTTGTGGAGGGTAGCAGTGACCAGTCGTCTCTCGAAGATGTAGCTGCTGGCGAGTCAACGACGCCAGGCGGCAGCACACTCTAGACTTCGAAAAGCATGTTTCGCTGTTTCCACAGGTCAGAGACAATTTTCAGCATCCAACGTTGGCGAGAGCACGAGCCATGAATGTGGCTTGCGAGGATGTGGGCGGACATGGGCGTAGCCCGCAGTCGACGATGGCGCAAGTGGGTTCGTAGGTGACCTTCAACGAGGACACGAGCAGACAAGCATATGGCCTGGGCAGCAGGCATGGCCATTGCCTCCGGCGAGGATACGGGTAGCATGCACGGGATTGCCTCTTAGGGGCAGGCATGTCTATGGCTTCAGACGAGTTTGTGGGAATGGGCATGGCTATGGACTCCGGCGAGCTCGGTAGGTTGCCATGGTTGTGGCCTCCGACGGGCTACCCTCGATTCCGATGAGATTGACATCGGAGAAGACACACAATACTCATGAAAGATTGTAGGCAAAGGAAAAATAAGAACCATGGACCCTCATGTTATTTTAAGATTGTAAAATATTGTAGCCCTTTATTTGCTGATGGATGGTCCAGATTGCCTAGAAGCATTCTCTCTACATTGATTGAAGCAATGTAGAGGATATAGATGGTCACCCATTTACTCCTCTGTTGGACTCACAACATGGTTATCTACGATTTCTTCTCTTAATCCTCTTCTCCCTCGTTTCCTCAACTGCAAAGTCCCGAGCCATATATTTGATGGGGATCCATGACTACATCACTTCAGTGTTTTCACCCGCTTATGGCACTGTAGCAGACGGTAAGAATATTGTAGCATGCATCTGTTTTTGCCCAAACCAGCCAAGCTAGTATAGGTGGCTTGTTGCCGCTCATGGTACTGTGGATACAGTATATTTACTGTAGAAACAGTGCGATAATCTGTTTTTGCTCAAGCCGCACCAAAGGACCCTCGGGCGTGTTTGGTAGCCTGGACCAGCCCGCGAGCCAGGCCCAACCGGTGCAAGTGGCCTTGTTTGTTAGCCTCGGATGGGGTTGGGAGCCAGGCCCGGGCGGTGCAACCCGCCCCGATTTGCTGCACGAGCGGGAACGCCAATTTCGGTCGTGCCTCTCGGGCCGGGCGCGCGGCAGCCAATTCGCTGCACCCGCCGAGCCTTTTGATCGGACCGCGCGGCGAAGGCGCAAAGCGGAAGCGGCCCGAAACCGCTAGGGTTACCGCGGCGATAAAAGCCGTTGCCGCGGCTCCCCTTCCTCCATTCCCCACCCCGCCGCACTCTCGCCTCGCCGCTCTCGCCTCGCCGCCCTCACTTCCTCCCCCTGTCTTCCACCGCTAGGCGTCAAGGAGCCGGTGCTGGCGCCGAGGAAGGCGACCGGGCTGCTTCCTCCTCGCTCCTCGGCCCGCGATCGCCTCCGTCCTCTACCTCCTCCCCGACGTAACCCGCTTCGTCCTCTCCGTCCGAGCAAGGAGGCCGGAGCCTTCATCGAGATCGACTTCCTCGCCGCTCGGATCTTGTTCGGCTTCGGCTTTTCCCTCTTCTGCGCTAGGGTATGACCGTTCCCCCTCGGCTTGTGTTTGAGTTGGATGAGAATGATTGATTTCTGTTGGTTTGGATTGGAAGAAGCTCGATTCGGTCTATTTCAGCTGGATCTTGTGTTCTTGTTACGTTATTGAGCTAGATCTCGTGTGTTTTTACATGTTCATGTGTCGATGATGTTGTGCACCCGTTTACGGGAGGCTACTGCCCGCAGTAGCGGCCGTTACGGGTTGCGTGTGTAGCACTAGTGCTTAATTACTCCATACATTGGATGTCAATCATGATATGGCACTTATCTTCCACTCTGCACGTTTCATGTTTCTCGTAGATGGAGAACAATGCATTGCTCCATGCTCAAGCTATTTCATTGGTGGTTATCATGGTTTCATTTGTAGTTCGAAGCTTAGAGCGCGTAGATCCGTTGAACCTAACCCACTTCAATTGCAGCCTAGAGCCCAATTCGATGTAGAACGTCGAGCTAACATGAACTTGATATATCACTCGACCGATGTTGAGTGCGTTAACATGTTGCACATGAGGAGGGCCCCTTTTTTCACTCTGTGTAATTTGTTTAGAGAGCGTGGCTTGCTTAGAGACAACATTAATAGTAGCATTGAGGAGCAGGTAGCCAGGTTCCTCCATGTTGTCGGTCACAACCAGAGATTTCATGTAGTGCATCAAACTTTCAGGAGATGCATAGAAACTGTAAGTAGACATTTCAAGGATGTTTTGTTTGCAATCGGGGAGCTAAAAGATGAGATGATTAAAGCACCAAGCAATGACATTCACCCCAAGCTTTTAGGAAGCAATAGATGGAATCCATATCTCGAAGGTAATATGCATGTAGGCATTGGTTATTTTTGCATGTAATAAGGTGAAAATACAACTAATTTTGTAACTGAATACATCATTTTAGGACTGCATTGGAGCAATTGATGGTACACATATTCTTGCTAGGGTTCCATTGAGAATGCAAGCTGCTTTTAGGGGTAGGAAGCACCAGCCAACACGGAATGTTATGGCTGCTGTTGATTTTGATTTGAAGTTCACTTATGTGTTGGCTGGGTGGGAAGGCTCAGCACATGATGTCCATATATTAGCAGATGCATTAGAGAGGGATGATGGGCTCGGGGTTCCCGAAGGTAATAAGAAAACTTGTGTAATAAACCGAGTAGGTTGTTTGCATGTGTCATTAATACTTAGGCAATTCTTTCAACTGTGTAGGTAAGTTTTATCTAGTGGATGCTGGATATGCTTGTCGCCCTGGGCTCCTTCCACCATTCCGTGCTGTTCGGTACCACTTGTCCGAGTTCGGTGGTAGGAACCGGCCAACCAATGTGAGGGAGTTGTTTAATCCGAGGCATTCTTCCTTACGTGTATCCGTTGAGAGGGCATTTGCTGCATTCAAAGGGCGTTTTAAAATCCTAGATAACAAACCATACCATATTCTTCCTTTCTTGCAGGATGGCATGGTATGTCGTGTTTGTTGGAAGACACCCTGGAGTCTACCGGACCTGGGAGCTATGCAACATGGAGGTATGTGGCTATCCTGGGGCTTGTTATAGAAGGATTGCTACTTATTCGGAGGCAATCAAAGCTTTTAATCAGAATGTACATAATAGTGCTGCATCCGATGGCCATGATCGATTAGCTGGTGCTTGGTAGACTCATTATCGGTGATGTTAGAAATGTAGTTATCATTTTCCTTGCAGTAATGATAGTTGTTTTGTTGTACAAGTTGATTGATGTTAAGGCTTAACAGCCATGTAAACAAATGCTGTAAACTACATTCTCTCGTAACAATTGTTGCTTCTTCGGAAAGTCTTGTTAGTTCTACATTGTGGTAAACTCACCAAATCCGGATGCAAGGTGATCGTAACTTGCCTTGTCCAGGCTACCAAACACAATCTCCAAGTGACGATTACAACCGACCGGTCTCCCATACGATCTAACAAACACAATCCCTACTCAACCTGGTCTAAGTTATGCAGGTTACCAAACAAGTTGAGCCTCGCATCACTTCATCCAGGCCAAGGTGGCTCTGGTCGGGCTCTATCCATGCCGGCTAGCCTACTTCGAGCTACCAAACACGCCCTCGGTTTCTCGTGAGCTTGCATCCTCCGTCGTCGTCGTCCGTAGCTCAACATGTGAAGAGCCTGAAGTGATGTATTCCAGATGTAAACAAAGAGGATTAAAAGTTAACATAAATTGACCTCCTTCCCCTCCAGCAGTAGATCTCAAATAAACCGACACCCGTCGGAAGATGCTAATTCAAGATCTATTTTGAGGATTGAATCATGAAAAGAAACAACCATGGATGGGTTTGGCTAGAGTATTGGGCCCATCCGACTAGATTGCAGGGAGATGGCTAGGACACATGTCCAAATCACGTGCGATGGGGTGCCTTCCTACTCCCTTCGTACATTAGTCTACCATGCGTTCGTTTCCAGTGCCTCTAAAAATTAGACGGGTCACATCAAAGAGAATCTTACTATTTAGTAGTACTTTTATTAATTTAATGACAAAACCTATGTCACGACCCCCTCTAATTTGTGAGACGAATCTAATGATCATAATTAATCTATGTTTTGCTACAGTAATGCTACAGTATACATCTTCTAATCACACCTTAATTACACTCGTTGGATTCGTCTCGCGAATTAGATAGGGAGTCTGCAATTAGTTTTGAGATTAGACTTTATTTAGTACTCCAAAATGACAAAATTCTCTTTGATGTGACCTCTCTAAAAATTATATGGGTGGAAACGAACGCACCCCAAGACAAAATGATTTCTCATCGTGATAGATCGCACCATGCACCCAGGTATACAACCTTATCAATCTAACACATGTGACGTTACTGCACATTTTCGGTGACATGGGATGCAATATTCCGTTCGTCTCTTAGGCTTTGTACAGATCCATTTTAATTTATAAACACTATGAACCAGCTTTTAGGTAGTTATTAAACTAGAATGAGGCAAAAACTAGCATTACTTGGGTTACACCAGATTATGGATTTCTTAAAAACACATAAATCAGTTTTTGAAAATGTCTGTTTGGAGGTCTTCTAGTTTTCTTTTTCTTAAAAACTGGAGGGATCCAAACAAATAATTAATTTTGCTCTTCTTCTTTGAGAACAATCAGTGATTTAAAAACCTGCGCATAGCAATTATTAATGTTATGTTTGACATATAAATGTCTTCGCATTTCGCGGTCATTAGGCGAAGATTTCTTGCAAATCAATACTATCACAATATGTCGTCCTCTAGGCAGAGCAGGAATTTAAATTTTAGCATAGGAGGGGTCCTACAATTTTTAGATATGATTTATTCGGGGTTTGTCTACTCTGCTGACTGGAATTTTGCAATATCTTTCGTTCAAATTTCTTGAGGATCGAACAGCTCCGGTCATCTTCAACGTCCAATTCCTAACTCAATCCCCGCCTCCTCCCGGGCCCGCAGCCACCGGTCGCCGGCGCCGCACCGCCTTATCGCGCTGTTTGTACTCCCCAACCGTCGCCGCTAAATCCTTTGAACATGCGTCAACAAAAGCTCGAAAAATCTGCTTCGAACAATTGCGAAATTCCAGTCAGATGTAGACTAGCAATTCTCCTCTTTAGTGGCAGGGGCCAAGTACTAGAAACTCAAAGGATTCAGATACCAGAAATTTCTTTATCCAGGATTTAGATTACGGCATGGGTGCATCAGGTTGTTTTCCGTGTACTAGCTAAACGCACACATATGGCGTCACTGATGCAGTACTTTTGACCCAAAAAAATATAAGAAATAGTTTGCCCAGGTCAACACTCAACACCAGGTTTATGGTCCAGATATTGCGCCACATGCATCGCCACGGAGTCCTTTTAACACATTTACCAGGAAGCTCCCAGTTTGAACTTGGTGATTGACTGCAGCGAACCGAGGTTGCCAAATTGCCCCTGATTAGCTATAATTTATCTGACAAGGACTCGTCAAAGATTATTACACCAAAGATTTATTCAGCAAATCAACCTCGTAGCACGCGGATTGATTCTTCTAATTTCGCCAAATGACGCATAACCCTGTTGAATCCTCGTGGCCGGCGCCAACGTTATTTCAGTGTTGGTTTCTAGCAGAATCGAAAATCGCGCTTGACTTAACAGAAGATTTGTAGGAGTACTCTTGTGTTGAGATATAATAATGAAATCTACGCATGACGCAAAGCCAGGACATGATTGACATCAACAGTGACGTTGATTAAGGCCACTTCATTTGTCCCTGATATATGGATGGATCTCAGCGGCCTGCCTTCCAAATGAGGGCACAGTTACAGCTTCGCATCGACAATTGGATGGCTTTTCACCCAAAAACAACAAATTGCAATCTTGACCAATTCTTCTTGAACAAAAACAATATTTTTAATAATTGAAGAAAAAAAGATTGACAGGTCAGGATTTGAAAAATCATAAGTACAAAAAATGGGTTTTTGTTTGGTTGCAAAGAAAAAAAGAACTGGTTCTTTGTTTGGTTCCCAAATTGGCACACACAAGGTCACTGCCCTCATGTACAAGGTGATGATGATGGTGACTTAAAAATTCTTTGAAACCACTTCAAACTCCCTCGTGAACAAGAGGCAGAGCCACTAGCATATCTGCTGCTTCGTTTTACAAGAACAAAAAATCAATATTTTTAACGCTCATTTCTTTTCAAATATCTTTTTTACTGATAGTAATATATCGTCTTCTACTAATTAATCAAGGATATGCTCACTTTTTCGTATCTTTTTTCCGCTTCAAATGAAAGAAAAAGTAAGCAGAGAAGCAGTCTATCAGTCCTTCCACCAACTGCAACATCACACGCCTTCGCCGCAGGCTAAAATACCGAATCAACGGCTGCTTCCAAGCAAAACGTGCATCCTTGAAATTTCCCAACACGCGTACCCACTCACAAGTATTTATATGCCGTGACATTTTCGTATTTTTCTCTTGTACAACCGATTCTTCCGTGCCGCTCGCTTTTCCCACCACTTGCTTCTCCTCTGCCTCGGAATGCGCGATGGCAAGCCTTCGCAGCGGCGGCGGTGCACGTGCGTCGTCGACCTCGCCGTGCTGCTGCTTCTCCTCCTCCTCGCCGGCGTGGCGCACGGCCAGCAGCCTCGGCTCCCTCCGGCGCCGACGGCGGAGCTGCGGGACGTGGAGGCGCAGCTCACCGTCATGACCAGGGACGTCGCCAGGACCATCTCCGACCGCTTCAGCTTCTGCGTCGCCGACCCGTAAGTAGTTTCGCTCCCATGTCCTCTGGTTCTTGGCCGACGGCGCCGTCCGGGGAAAAGGCGGCGCCTTTTTGCTCCGATTGCCGCCGAGGAGATCAGATTCTGATCCGGGTAGCTTGCGATTGGCGCTGCAGTGAGGAGGATTGGAACGAGGCGTTCAACTACACATCCAACCTAGGATTCGTGGATCAGTGCCTCGCGGAGACCAGAGGTAAACACGCGTGCCTGAGGTCTTCCCCTCTTGTTTCTTTCTTGACCGGTCAATGCTCTTCATTTCCGTTTCCAGGGGTTCTAGTCCCGTGCTTGATTGCTTGGTATTTTCTTCTTCTTTTTCTTTTTTTTGGGGGGGGGGGGGTAAATGCTTGGTGTTTTGTTCTTTGAATTCATCTGGAAACCAATTAATTTAGTGCCTTGCGTCCTCATGATTTTGCTTCGGCCTCGATATTTCCTCCATTGACTTGGTCAACCTCGATAGACTTGGTCAATGCACGATTCATCTCGCCTGGAGAATCTCTTCTTGGTAAATATTGTTGGATGAATAAATTAGTAGTTGATGCCTTGGGAGCCAGCTAACCATGCCCGTTATTTTGAAAGGACATCAGGATTGAACCCAACTACCCTGTTTATGAAGCTGAATTTGTCAGGCATGTCAATTTTTTTTTCAAGTAGAAAAGCGTTTTCATGAGTTCGAAACAGAAGATCAGCTTTTTCATGCTGTTGACTCTGTTATTTTAGACACCATGTTTTCTTATGTTCATTTTATTTCATCAGGATTGGTTAGGAGATCACTTGAAATGTACTGATAAAATTAGCGGCCTCCGGCCAGTACTTGTGCCAAGTGGAGTAAGATAACAACTGTCGTGTATAGTATTTAGTATGCAGTAGTACAATAAAAAGTTGTGATTCATGAGGTTTTGATAAGTAAACTACTATAATCTGGTTATTAAATAATATTCAAAAGTTGGACACTTTGACTCTTTCTTGTCTCAGATGAACCTGCCACTATTAGTTTGTTTACCTGTCGGCTGTCGCATCACTTATTCAATGCTTGTGATTTATCAAGACGTTGATAGAATTTAGGATCATTAATCCTTGACTTTCAGGGAAATGCTGGTCTGAATTCAGTCTTTTAGTCATGTCCTGGGTCATAAAACTGATCCAAATTCTATTTAAATGTTCCGTTCAGGTGATCTAGTGCAGCGTTTATGCACACCAGAGGAAGTGAAATTCTACTTCTCAAGCCTATATGACAAAGACGGCGATAAAAACCTCTTCCTGAAGACAAATGTGAACTGCAACAGATCCTCTTGGGTGCAGGGATGTGATCCAGGATGGGCTTGTGCGGTTGACTCAGGTCTTCCCCCAGCAAAAGTGACAGTAGCACTATTCCTTTGAGAACTAGCAACTGCCAGGCTTGCTGTGAGGGCTTCTTCTGTCCCCGTGGTCTTACATGCATGCTCCGTACGTTTCTCCAACAATTCCTGCATAATTTTTGTTATCTTTCGGAGAAATCAGCCATGCACTAGTGCTGCGACCTGAATGTTTTGGGTTTGTTGTTTGTCTATGTAGCTTGTCCGCTTGGCTCATACTGTCCACGTGCAACAGTAAACACGACGACCGGCCTCTGCGATCCGTAAGATTTTTCTGTCAGTTTACTTGTTTTTTGTTTTCTTGATGAACAAACTGTAGTATGAAACGTGTATAAACTGTGGAACTTTCATCAGATACAAGTATCAGATAACTCCAAACTCAACAAAGGGTTGCGGTGGTGCTGACATGTGGTCTGATATTCAGAGCACTGAGGATGTCTTCTGTCCTGCTGGTTCCTACTGTCCAACCTCAACTAAAAAAGTTTCCTGCAGCAGTGGGTACTAATCTAATCTTATACATGCTGTCTCTGGCTTGCGTTATATAATATATGAACCCTTAGAGAGTTAAGATATTTGATTCAGTCAAAATTGATTGTTGTTTGATTCTTTGGCAGGCACTTTTGCAGACTGGGTTCCACTGCTGAAACGAGTAAGCATTGTGAGCTTGACTTTAATGATTCAATCATCCTAATTTTGTTTCGGTGACCTGAATTTTGACTAATTTGCAGAATGCATAATAAAGGGATCATGTGATGCAAACGAAGACAGTGAAAGTATCGTCATTCTTGGTGCTTGCTTAGTGGTAAATTCACTTGTGTAATTAATGCATTTTTACTTTATGAATGTCTATCTGTTTATTGTGATTTAGATGAAATCAGTACTTTTTTGCACTGAATAAATTAATGTTATTTGGCCATTTTTTTCTTTGTCGTAGCACTCAATCTTTGCGACTTGATGCAGGCTGCATTGTGTGTGCTGCTTCTCATCATATACAACTGCTCAGGTCAATTCCTTAGTATCCGTGAACGGAGGAAGGCAAGATCGAGGGAGCATGCCATTCAGGAGGCTCGGCAACAGCTGAAGGCACATGAGGGATGGAAGACGGCAAAACAGCTTGCAAGGAGGCATATGCATGGCATGCAGAGTCATCTATCTCGCACATTTTCACGCAGGAGGTCCTTTCGTGAGCAGATAGACCCAGAGAATTCTAGCAACAAGGTGCAAGAAGCGCCATTAATCGGTCATGTCAAGGCACAGGAAATGTCAGATTCTGCTGTATTTGCAGCTAAGAACACAAATGAGATAACTGAAGAAATGCCTTCAGTTATCGTCGATGTAAGTGATGATGGAGAAGTTGTTGCTACAAAGGAGAAGCCTGAATCAAAAGGAAAGCACAGGTCAACTCACACACAGGTATTTAAATATGCATATGGTGAGATCGAAAAGGAGAAGTTTCGCCAGCAGGACAACAAGAATTTAACCTTCAGTGGGGTGATTGCCATGGTGAAGGACCAGCAGAAAGAGATAACTAGGCCTTTGCTCAAGGTTGAGTTCAATGATCTGACCTTGATGCTTGGGAAGAAGAAGCTGCTAAGGTCTATCACAGGAGAACTCCGTCCTGGCCGTGTCACTGCTGTGATGGGTCCCTCAGGGGCTGGCAAGACCACATTCCTCAATGCTGTCACTGGGAAGGTGAATGGCTATAAGATGACTGGCTCTGTCCTTGTTAATGGGAAGAATGTTAATATCCGTTCTTACAAAAAAATCATTGGTTTTGTGCCACAAGATGACATTGTTCATGGGAACTTAACAGTGGAGGAGAATCTCTGGTTCAGTGCAAAGTGCAGGTAATGATTTAATGTTAGTTACCTTTATTACTGTTGCTATGTATCATCACTATCTTACCATTTCTGTTGTGAACCTTCAGGCTTTCTGCAAAAATGAGTCACCGTGACAAGGTCCTCATAGTGGAGAGAGTAATTGATTCTCTGGATCTTCAGGGCATCAGAAGCTCTTTGGTTGGGACTGTTGAGAAGCGTGGGATTTCTGGCGGGCAGAGGAAGCGAGTTAATGTTGGCATTGAAATGGTGATGGAGCCATCACTTTTAATCCTGGATGAACCAACTTCTGGGCTGGACAGCTCCTCATCTCAGCTTCTGCTCAGAGCACTTCGGCATGAAGCACTTGAAGGCGTAAATGTTTGTGCTGTTGTTCATCAACCAAGTTATACGTTGTACAACATGTTTGATGATTTGATACTTCTAGCAAAAGGAGGGTTAATGGTTTACAATGGCCCTGTGAAAGCCGTGGAGGAATACTTCACAACTCTTGGAATCCACGTCCCTGATCGTGTAAACCCACCAGACCATTATATCGACATTCTAGAGGGCATTGTGAAGCCTGAGTCTGGCATTGTCCCCAAGCATCTACCTGTACATTGGATGTTGTACAATGGCTATGAAGTACCAGGTGACATGCAAGATGATCTAAAGGCAATAGGTGACCAGAGCCCGCAAATCAGGTCCAGCCTTTCAATCTCCAATTCAACACCTCATTGCCTTCCTGGTGTCAGAAATGCTTTTGTAGAAGAGCGTAACCGTCTCGAGAACCATTTGTCAAAACCAAAGGACTTATCAAGCAGAAAAACACCAGGAATCATTCGACAATACAAATATTACTTAGGAAGGTAGGTCAATTATACTTTTACAATCTGCATTAAAATTTTGAGAAGGTACTTACCAAGTTGTACTGATTTTCTGTTCAGGGTCACAAAACAGCGGCTTCGTGAAGCTAGGTTACTTGCAGTTGATTTCCTGATACTAGGCCTTGCTGGGATCTGCTTAGGGACCATAGCAAAGCTCAGTGACAAAACATTTGGGATGCCTGGATACATATACACAATAATAGCAGTTTGTAAGTTCTGATATACAGATACATTATGTCTCATTATGACCTTGGGAAGCTCCCTGACATAAGTTACTATGCAGCTCTTTTGTGCAAAATTGCGGCATTAAGGTCATTTTCACTGGAGCGACTACAATACTTTAGGGAAAGGGAATCCGGCATGAGCACACTGGCGTACTTTCTTGCCAGGGACACAGTTGATCATTTCAACACTCTTGTGAAGCCAATCATTTATCTCTCAATGTTCTACTATTTCAACAACCCCAGATCAAGCATTGGAGATAATTACATTGTGCTCCTAGCACTTGTTTATTGTGTGACAGGAATCGGATACACTTTTGCCATCTGCTTCAGTCCTGGCTCAGCACAACTGGTATGGTTTATGCTGATTAGTCATTTAGTGCAACTACATGATTGTCTACAATAAATGTGGATCCTAAAACTTCTTATTTCTGCAGTGTTCCGCACTTGTACCGGTTGTTCTAACTCTATTATCCACTCAAAAGAGTACTCCAACGTTTCTCAAGAGACTCTGCTACTCAAAATGGGCATTGGAGGGTTTCATAATTGTAAATGCCAAGAAGTTAGTGCTCATTTATCACTACTTTTGAAAATCATTCCACACAGAATTTTTTGTTTATGAAGTCTGTTGTAATTCTGCATATCGCCTAATTTACACCTTACTTCCGTGCAGGTATCCTGGAGTTTGGCTAATAACTCGCTGCGGCTTGTTGTTCAACAGTGGTTTCGATATTCATAACTACAAGCTTTGTATTTTGATTCTGTTTATGTATGGCCTGTTCTTCAGGATGCTCGCATTTGCAGCCATGGTTTTACTGAAGAAGAGATGAATGTAGTTTCGTCGTTGTAACATTCTTCCATATTCAGTTCCTTCATTCATTCCTACTATGTAAATCAGTTTTGACAAATTTTTTGATGTACTGACTAGTGTACATATCAGAAAAAAAGGCAATACACAGAATTCTTTTTACATTTCAGTTTCAGATGCACAACTTAATCTCCAACTCTCACGATTATGTGTGTAGTAATAACCAGGATATTACACCGGATCTCAAAAATAATAATAAAAAGATTACATTCCACCAAAAATGTGTTCGAAGTGCAAAACTAAAAATTTGCAGCGTGTCACAAAATGGGCTTCAAGTGCAGTATGAAACTACCTTAGGTTAGAGAAATAACCTCTATTTATAATAAGGATACAATTGCTTACATCTAGGCTTATTTTAGTGGGTAGCTAGTTGTTTTTAGTGGTTAGAGAAATAACTTCTATTTATAATAAGGATATAATTGCTTACATTCAAAAAGTTTCACTAAACGGACTTTGGCCAAAAACACGCCTCAACATGACCCCTAAACATCTTGCAATATTCTGATTCGTCCTAAATCCTCCTATTTGCTGCTACAAATAGTAGAAAGGTCCGGCACCAATTGTGATGGACAAAAATTCACTCAGAGGCCACCCCTCTCTTCTCCATCCTTATCTCTCCTTCTCAAGTCGTTCACCGTTGATACCTTCTTCCACTACTACCCTCCCCTCCGTCAAGTTCCCTCTAACGTAACAGACCTCTCGCTGTCAATCTTCCATTCACTATTGCGGTCTCGATTTTGTTGCCACTAAATCCTCGTAACGTGTCATTTTTTTACAAAAAATTATAAAAAGTTGTACTACATCTTTAAATTGTACTTAGTACTTAAACTTTTTGTTTATAGTTATTTTAGTATTTTTATTAGGGTAGGTACAACGCTACACGTCAGCGATCTCATAGCACGTCTCATGCCACGTCAGCGATCTCATAGCCTGTCTCATGCAATGCCACATAGGATTTTTGATGATGTGGAAGAGAGAGAGGAGGTGAGAGAAAAAGGCATCGCGCTAGAATTTAGGAGTATGAGACGACTTACACACCATCAGTATGCGAGTTGTGGTTGCTATGCAACTCATAAATATTCTTTTTCTCATCTCCAAATTTAGAAAATATCAATTTGTACTAGAACAACTAAAATAACTACCCATTATACAAGTGGTCTAATAGACCGTCAGCGAGATTACGTGTCATACGAGACGGACTATAAGACCAGACCTTTGTGATCAAACTCTATCTGGGTTCTGATTGCTGGCTGGGCGCCAATTTCCTTTTCTCAGTCAGAACAGGCCATCTCCGGCGCTCCGCCGCCACTGGTAATCATGATTTTCCGTTTCTTGTTCTGACAAAACCAAGAACCACCAGCTCAAAAAAAAAAAGCAACCAAGAACCACGCGGTCGGCCGGCGGCCATGACGGAGGCTCCTGGAAGAGCGCCCACAGCGGGTCGCGCCTTCCTCCCAGAGGAGATCATCGTGTGGGAGATCCTCGTCCGCCTGCCGGCGAAGCCCCTCCTCCGCTGCCGTTCCGTCTGCCGCTCCTTCCGCCGCCTCACCTCCACCGGCGACTTCCTCCTCGCGCACCACCGCCACCAGCCATGTCTCCCCATCGCATCCCGCGTGCACTGCGGCCAAGATCTCCTCGCCTTCGACTTCCGGGCCGCCGCCGCCGCGCAGCTCCGCCCCGTCGCGCCGCTTCGCAACCCGAGTTTCCAAGTCAGGGCTTCATGCGACGGCCTCCTGCTCCTCTCCCTGTACCAAGCGAGCTTCTACATCTGCAATCCGGCCACGAGGCAGTGGGTCCTTCTCCCCTTTGTTCCGCACTTTTTGGCGTTTTATCCTCACCGTCCTTCCGGCGAGTACAGGTTGCTGTACCGCGGTGGCCCGCGTGAAATCGAACCCAATTCCGATGGGAAATCTGTTTACTACGTCCAGGCGGTTGGGTCTAAGAACAGGAGGATCATAGGGCGGCCGGTGGCGCCTGCGTCCGAGGAAGAATCGGCGTCAGTGGAGGAAGCCTTGTCAAAAGGCATTATCAAGACTGAGCCGCACAACCCGTCCGTCCTGCTCCACAGCAACCTCCATTTTTACCCAGCAGAGAACCAGAGCAGCAGCACTGACATGGTCATGGCGTTCAGCACCACCACTGAATTGTTCCGGTGGATGCGTGCTCCGACAGTCCCCAAATCAGCATGTTTGTTTGAGCTGGATGGCAAACTCGCCCTCTCCGGCAGCAGCGGCACGGATGTTACGGTGCTGGATATCTGGGTGCAGCAAGACTATGAAACTGAATTTTGGGAATTCAAGTACCACATCATATTGCCATTGGCAAGGGAAGGGCTTCTCGCTGAGTTTCGGCACTTGGTTGCAATGTTCTTGTGTGAGGAGGGTGGTGTGCTGCTCTCCAATTACAAAAAGATGTTTCACGTGGACATTCAGGGCAAGTTGTTGGCCAAGTTCCATCATCATGATCAGAGAATGCTGCTGGTTCCACATAGACTGAAAGAAAGCCTGGTTCAGCATACATTCTTCTTAAAACAACGGGATGAAGGCAATGATTCACTCTCACCATTCGTATGATAGTGTGGGAAGCTGCTTCTTTATGATCTGTCCTCACCAGAGCATCTATGCTTTATGTAGTGCAGTCTCTTTGATTCTCTTTGAAAAAAGTTTCGAGTGAAACTTCCTTTTGCTGATCATCGTATTACTATGTCTGCAAATGAGTTGGTCTCTAAAATTATGGTATTCTGGGTTTGAAATTTCTTCTTTTGTTTGTCATCATTCATTAGTACATTTCAGAAGATACGCCAGAAACATATGGGTGAAACATTGAATACTGTGCAACTAGTTCTTATTGATGTGCTGAGTTGGTTACTTCTTATGTTATTCTGGACCTTGCTGAATCATTTATTGCCTATTAGTTTACTTACAAACTTGGTAAAAAAACTTTTGATGCAACATTTGAAAAATTTGGCAAAGTAAAAAATTACCATTTACATATATGCCTTTCCCCTTATTTTTTGTTATAGTGGTCTTGTGGATCCTAGGCTGGTTCACACAAATGTCCTACTGTTTAGGTCTCTAAACTCATCCATCAAATTTAGTTGTGAAGAGCAAGGTCATCACTATATATCATAAATCTGTGGTAAGAGGATGGATCTGTGGAAAAAAACTATATGTAGGTGGCTTTGGTATTCCTTAGGGCACTACCCTTCTGTTGCTTCTAGTTTGTAAGAGGACAGAGCAGTTCTTTTGCTTAAGCTTGCAGCTATTCTAGGTGATGCGTCCATCACACCTGAACATCCGAATTCCCTCTGTTTTCTCTTATTTTGTTTGAGACTAAGGTATAATCACACAGGATGTAGTTTCGAATTTCACTGAGCGGAACAGAAGATATGGTTGAAGCCTCATGTAAGATTCTGTGCAATTGCAGTTTCAAATTTGAAATTCAGTTAAGTGGTGTAAGTATAGATCTTAAGCTCTGATAACATTTAGCTGCTAAAAAAATGTTTGCTGAGAAGAGGTGGCTAATGACATAAGCGTAACTGGGTGATTGGATAGTAGTTAGCCACGCATTAGCAGTTCATATTTGGAGCATGAACTTATTTTTTCTCACCTATGCTAATCCAAACTGGGCCTTATTTGCTTAGTTAACACTGGTGGAAAGTTGAACTTGGACTAAGGGTGTGTTCGTTTCCTGGAGTCTAAACTTTAGAGCTGTCACATCAAAAAGAATCTTACTATTTAGAAGTAGTAAATAAAGTTTAATTACAAAATAAATGAGGTTAATTAAGTCGTGATTAGAAGACGGTTACTGTAGCATCACTTTAACAAAATCTAAATTAATTAAGCTCATTAGATTCATCTCGAAAATTAGCACCAATCTGTCAATAGGGTTTTGTTATTAAATTGATCGAAATATTCATAAATAATAAGATTCTCTTTGATGTGACAGTGCTTAAATTTTAGAGGCAGAAAACGAACAGGGCCTAAAGCAGTGTGATAATGTTGTTCCGCACCGCTAATGAGTCCGGTTGATGAGAAATATGTACCAGAGCGCAATGGCTGTGTCTGAGCATGTGCGTGCTGCTCCATTCACTGACGACTCTCAGGCGCATCACGTCGCCGAAGCAGCCTCTGCCCCAAGCGCCGCCAGCGCCCACCGCGAGCCGCAGTCTTCGCAGCCATCTTTTTTTTGATACGTGCAGCCATCTTGCAGCAGAGCATGCCGCCGCCGTCCTCTCGCTGCCTCTCTCTGCTGTCTCTCAATGCTGGTGGGCTGCGGGCTGCTCGGCCTGTTATTGGGCCTACTGCGGGCCGTAGCTGCTGGGTCTCTGCTACGGGCCGTGGCTGCTTCGGGCCTTTTGCCCTTTTCTTTGCGGGCTGCTGTTCCAGCTGCTCTTGTTGATGACTGATCCGCGCGCTGATTTGCCACTGGAATTAAACCAGGAAATAAATAATATGATCAGCCCATCTGTATAAAGATCCTAATTTCCGTGTACCCATGTAAAACAAGCACACAGCCTGCTGTGAAAGAAGAGTATAGACTTCAAAACAAAGCTTCTGATGGAGGGACGCACATGCAGTTTTCTGGTACTTATATTTGGATTATTCATGGTAGCATCATTGTGTAAGTGCAGTAACACAGTTTACTCACAAGTATGATAGTAGAATCGTTATTTTGGTGTTGATAACCCAGTTCGCTCTTCTGCCAAGGGATTCATATTGTAGTCAGCGTACATGTGTCCTTTAACATAGTTTTTGTGTGCAGGTCAAACCACTAGCAGCCAGATGGTGAATGATAAGGTCGGCGTTTGCACATGTGTCGACAAAAGAGCACCGTGCCAAGGTGCCTGCTCCTGTTGTATTGGTTCATCTGCGACTATAGGGACCAATGCAACAAACGCTGCTGCAAGGCAAGCGATAACTCTGATGAATCTGGGATGACGTCAGCCACAGAATGGCATTGAATGCCAGTAACATTTTTTTTGCAATAATTTACGTCAACTGGCAGTGTCTAAATAGAGAAAGGTCAAACAATTTAATTGTTCTTTCAGATTATTCCTTAACGAATCAGGTATCTATATATAAATTGTTTCGTTCCATGCCAATGCTAGCCCAGCATATTGTGCTGATTCAACGATACTCATTCAGTGGGCTCGTGTCAAAATAAAAATGAGTAACATTGCTTTAATATAGAGTTACTCTTGATCATAAGTTTTACAATGGAAATACATTATCAGAAATATCTAACTTTTTCAGTTCCAAAAAATCAATTTTTTGTCCTGGAATAAAAAATCGAAAAATAATCTTGTTATATGAAAAGTAGTATGAGGTATTGAGGTGGGGGTCTCTAAATCTGTCTAAGGAATCACACGGTAGAAGCTAGCTATATTAAGCGACAGGGCACTAACCTTTCTTTCATTTGCCCAAGCACAGTACACGACATATGTCAAGGCTTCATGGAACGTTTAAAACTACCATACAGAATACAAGGTAGTATACAACTATTGCATAATTGGAGTCAGGTCCTGCAAATACTTTTAGTATACTGCCGGTTGACGAATAAACCTTGCAAAGTTTAACCACTAATCTTTCCAAGCAATGGCCACAAAATCTCCTAACTCTACAAGATTTGTTTGCAAAGATGAGCAAATTCATCTTGCCTGCCTAGGTAGTTTTTTTTCCCCAGAAGTATTGATCCTCACCCCCAGCCGCAACCTTAGTCTTTCAATAGCCGTAAATTTGTTGTGGAATAACGGATATAAAAACTCAACATCATTCAAAAAAGTGCATAGCAAAGCACTTAGAAACAACATGGCCTATTTTAGCCCAAGAAACATTTTAATATGTGGTGATTATACTAATGAAGGTTTATTTTAAAATAATCGTTTTTAATCTAAAATTCTAAAAAAAACTGTCTCAAACTAAATTTTCAGGATCTAGACGTTTTTGTCACGTCATACTATATGGCGTGATTCCCGAATGAATCACGCCATATGAAATGGCGTGATTATGTCCACGTCGAGCATCGATCGCCACGTCGGATTTCGGCGTAGACCGAGGTTGACCCCAATCACGCCATCCTAACGAGTGCGGCGTGACGGAGACTTAAGTAATTTTCGGACGACGCGGGTAAAAACAGAGAACAACTGAATCACGCCAAATCATATGGCGTGATTGATAAAGCATTCACGCCATATGAAGTGGCGTGATTCACTCTCTCTCACATCCCATGTCCCTTTCAGCTGATGTCATCTTACGTCATCGAGCTAATTTTTTTTAAAAAATTGTGTAGACTTTACATATAGTGTTCGATTTTAATTCTGTTTTCACCGTTGCATTCTACACGATAAAACGAACAAAACTAGATCTCACTTGCATATGTTTCAAATATTCTTTTTAATAACCTAAATTTCACCATATATGAAGTAGTAATTTAAATTATGAAAAAAAATTCAAAACATATGCAAGTGGGATCTAGTTTTGTTCGTTTCGATCACGTAGAACACAGTGGTGAAAACGGAATTTAAATTAAACATTATGTGTAGAGTTTATAGAGTTTTTTAAAACTTGTAACTTGATGATGTCATGTGACATCATGCGAAAGTGACATATGGGAGTGAGAGAGTGAATCACGCCACTTCATATGGCGTGAATGCTTTATCAATCACGCCATATGGTTTGGCGTGATTAGTTGTTCTCTGTTTTTACCGCGTCGTCCAAAATTTACTTAAGTCTCCGTCACGCCGGACCGTTTGGCGTGATTGGACTATCAATCACGCCAATCGGGATGACGTGATTGGTGTCAAGCTCGATCTACGCCGAAATCCGACGTGGCGATCGATCGTCGACGTGGACATAATCACGCCATTTCATATGGCGTGATTCATTCGGGAATCACGCCATATAGTATGGCGTGACAAAAACGTCTAGATCCTGAAAATTTAGTTTGGGACAGTTTTTTTAAAAATTTTAGATTAAAAACGATTATTTTAAAATAAAAATTCTTATACTAATATGTGAAACAAAGTTATTCTCTAAAGCTTTACGAATTCCCGGACATAAGTTCTAGTCCCAGACTTAACAATATAATTGTCTAAAAAATTATTAATTCTCTGGAATGTTTGCTCAAGGAATAATAGTAAGACAGCTATATCAAGTATACAATAATCAAGTACCATTATACAATTGTCCTGGGCATGCTTGAACAGCTGTAAAATAATAAGTGCTTGCGTTTACTCGATCGTGATCACAAAAGAATTATTCTCACCGTGTGCCATGCATCATTTTTTATTCATTTGTAATTATATAATTTGCTTGCATTGGGATTGCAATGAAACATATATTGGGAGTGCAGCTCTAAAACCCAGTCCAATGAATATATCTCCACAAGGTAGGTAACAACCACACTTGATATCATCATCGACATTTCTGTGTTGTCACAGTGCACCGAGTTGTTGACAGATCATTGCTAAGAGGAGGTGTACCGACTTAAAACCAGGCATGAGGCTGTTGTGCGAAATTTAGAAGCTCATACAGTCTGGTCCTTTTTTCCCTGCTGGATTACACAGAAATCAAGCTTGAATACGCAACATATATGCAATATGAACACTTCGTCTTCAAATGCATTTATCCACAGCAACAAATTTAGTACAACTTTGAATATAAATTCTAGTACTAACGGGAAAGAAATTCAAAGATGGAGGGAGTAAATTCCAAAGCATACTTATTATATTTCAAATATGTTCTATAGGGTAAGCCAGTACATGAGTAGAATTCATATATTACGTTTTCTAGTTTTCATATACTCGTTGCTTTTTTACATATATGATTGCCCATATTACCTTCACATATTACATTACTCATTCCAAAATTAGCAAATCAAAAGCAATGCTGTACATGGAATAGTTATGGGCAGGACGGAATTTGAGTGTAGAAGCTACTGACGACTAGGCGTACCTTGGTGATTGTGACCCACTCTGAAATTAGAACAACAGTAGCTAGTTAATACCCAATCATCAGAAGAAATGTAAAACTGACAGTGCTGTCAGCATCTGCAAAGGCACTCAAGCTAGTTGAAGTTGAGAGGGAAAAAACAGGAAAAGAACTTTCTTGAGCTCCATCTCCATGACTCTGTATCACGCCCATCTATACCAGCTAGCATTGCTTGAACAGATGCATAGTTTCTAGTCTTTTGCACGGCGAGTCCATCATCCTCCGCTTTCATGAGAGTGACGAACCACTCCTCGCACGCAAACGGCGGTAAGCCGATGATCACCGCAAGTTCCCGCTTGCCGAAATTATGTTGTACCCCAGGATTCTGTTGTTATCTTCCCAGATGAGGGCGACGCTCCAGCTGCAGTACCATAGAAACCGTGGTGTTGGTGATGCTTTCGGGGTGGAAATATGGCCGCAATGATGACTGATGAGAGCAACTAACCAGGAGTCCAGTCATTGAGTCCGATGATGTTCAACTGCTAGCCCTGGCGCTACAGAGACGTGAAGTCGATGCCTTGCCAGCTGTGGTCCAAGAAATGGAAATCTTGGTGGCTAAGACGTGTGTACACTTATGCACTGTCCCGCATTTCAGTCGTGTGCTTCCCTAGTCCTTACTGCTTAGATGACCACGCGCACAATGCTTTGTAGCTGATTGAGGTCGGATTACCAGCGCAGAGCAGTGGTTTAGTAGATTCAAACTATGTTTCACAGCTACATTGTTAGCGAGTTTAATTAGGTACCATGGATATGAAAGAATCCATGTAAAAATATTAATGACATGCTTGTTTCGGTTGTTCAATTAAGTTTTCAAAAACAAGTTTATAAAACCAATCCATATAATGTAGCTTTCAGAATTAGAGAAGTATGACTTTCTTATGGCCTGAATTTTGAATGAACAAAACATATATAAAAAATAATACATAATATAGTACTACTAAGAACAACAGCATCTCACGCAAACCTTTCTGATTCGAATACAACTACGCAACTTTTGGGATGTAGCTAGAAACATCTTTGAAAATTAGGTTGCTCGATTCAGGTACTCACTTTAACAAACTGGGCGTAGATACAAACAATTCTTTCTACGAATAAGGCCGATCCATGAACTGCCCTCTGCATGTTGGGGCACTATCATGTGGGGTGGGGTTGCTTTTATCCTCTTCAACAGATAAGCCGTCCTGTGATCAGCAACTGCGGACTCTATGCGTCTGCGTGCAAGGGAACGGCTCCCACTGACCCACTCCCAGGAAAATGATACCCCCAAGTCAAGTCGATGATGGCAACGTCAGAGTGATCCGCCGTGATACCGGGATGCCAGGCAGCTGGTTTAGATGCGCAAGCAAGATCATTATAAGCTTCGTCAGTTATATACTGACATGTTGCACATTAACAGCCCTTAGGCGAGAGTATGGACCATAACTGGTCCTTCTCATGTATTGCTTCATTCCTAGACTACGAGAACCAATAATCTGCTGCCATACTAACCACGGTCTTCTGTACGCTGAGTCAGTAACTTATGGGTTTACTTTATTTATAATATATCATTTGTGTGGTTTAATTAAGAAATATCATGAACTATATATTGCTTGATGACTGACTGAACAAATCCTATGGAAAAAGTATCTATGATGATTGGTTCTTTCGAGAACACGCAAAAATGGCACGTTGATTAATTAATTCATGTAGTATAACGACTGATCGAAACTGGATTATGGATGATGATTTCCATGCCAGCGATGTTGCAGCCCACCACAGAATTGTTAGGTGTCGCATCAATTCATCAAAATTGCTACCCAATCGTCCAAATATATGTAACTACAGTTAATCACACGCCAGATTATAGCCAGTACTAAGAGATATATCTATGTAAAAAAAGAAAAAGAAGAAAAGTTGGTAAACATCAGGGCAGGGTAAGCTTATTGTAATCAATTAGGAGATCAGTTTTATTAATTATATATAATAAAAAGACATTCAAAAAGTTAGAAAACATAGGCCATATGTGACCATACTATTGGGCCACATCGACCAATCTGCGGCTATATAAGCACACATCCACCCTCTCCGTGGCCAAACCATCTCAGCCAGAAAAACGATAAGCACAATGGCCTCCGTTAGCAGCTTCTTGGTTCTCCTGGGAGCCCTTCTTGCGCTGGCCGCATGGCAGGCCATCGCCTATGATCCTAGCCCTCTCCAAGACTTCTGTGTCGCCGATATGAAGTCCCCTGGTATGCATACATGCATGTGTATTATGCTTTACCGCTATCACTCTATGTGTGGATAGTCCTGTTTAATGTTTTTGTAGTGTATAATAATGGTCACAGATCTCATGTGAAGTTGCAAATTTATTCTGCATGCCAGATTAATTAATACGAGAAATATATACTTGAGACAGGCATGTTTTCTAATTCTGATCTGTACGTACATTTTTTTCTTCTATGTGCTGCAGTGCGTGTGAATGGATTCCCTTGCAAGGACCCGATGGCTGTCACCCCGGATGACTTCTACAACGACGCCAGGATAATCGGCCAGCCTAGGAGCACTATGAACAAGGTTGGTTCTAATGTCACCAATATCAATGTTGGAGTTTTCCCAGGTCTCAACACCCTTGGCATCTCACTGGCACGGATCGACTATGCCCCGTTGGGTGTAAACCCACCGCATATCCACCCACGTGCCACCGAGCTCCTCACTGTGCTCGAGGGAACACTCTATCTTGGCTTTGTGACGTCCAACCCCAACAGGCTCTTCTCCAAGGTTGTTAAAAAAGGTGATGTGTTCGTGTTCCCAAAGGCAATGATCCACTTCCAGATGAACCTAGCACATGACAAGCCAGCAGCTGCCTTGTCATCGTTGAGCAGCCAGAACCCCGGGGTCATTACTATTGCCAGTGCAGTGTTTGGATCAGACCCACCGATCTCTGATGATGTTTTGACCAGGGCATTCCAGGTGGAAAAGAAGGTCATAGATTGGCTCCGATCTCAGTTCTGGAATAGCACCCAGTACTGATGATTCATCTCTGGTTGCACCAAAAGTTACATGCATCTATATAACAATAATGTAGAATAAACAGCATGTAATGGTTCTGTGCTTGGTTTTCAGTCGAGGGTGTTTCTTTTCCATTTGAATCTTGGCAACGATATATTGTCATGTTGATGTAATATTCATTCGGTTGAAGAAAATGAATAAATGAAATACAGTTGCATCATTTCCCTTGTCACTGAAATATACAAAGCTGAGTTAAGTTCATGAAACAAATTAACGATTGTGCCTTCAAGGTACTGTTGACGTCAAAAGTCGCCGACACACCGTCGTCCGGAGAGTCCACCGAAACCCCGGCCGACGCAGGGCCCCGTGCTCCCAACGGACCGGCTCGGCTCGCCGATGTTCGTGTGCGCTGGTGCGTGCCGGATGGTTTTCCTGCAAACCAACAAAGACAATAAAAGGTGTAAAATTCCAGGTCATCGGTCCGGATAGACCGATGTGCAGCCGTGGCCGATTCTGGCGTAAGATAGACAAAATCGGCCATCGATCGGGAGCAGCACGGCCTATCCATTTATGTATTAAATGCCAGGCAAACGAACTGCGATACAAACGATACGAAATCGGCCGACGCTATAACATGCGATCGGTGGCTAGCAGCCGATTCCGTCGGTAAACGATCACATCATTAAGACTTTGCAGGGATGCATTATCGGATAAAATGTAAACAAGGTAATTATTAATGGGATGTGATTAATTTGGTAGTAAGAAGATGGTTTAATCATCAATCAGATCAGTAAATCGGCCGATCAGGCATCCGGCCGATTTTGCCATTGATTATAGTAGTGAATTATTTAGATCTATCTAAATGTATAATGATGATCAATGAAATCGTACTAATAACTCGGGTCCAAAAGCAGCTTTAACAGATTTAATTAATTGAACATAAAACAGCTTAATGAACGTGATAAGCAATCGGCTAAACACTCCGAAAGAACAAGTAAGACAAATACAACCACACAGATCCCAAATCGACCAGCCGCTCCAACAGGACAAGTCAACCGATGGCACGCGGCTGGACCAGGTCTAACGACCGCGCACGCCCGGCCGATTCAGGACAAGCACAATCATAAACGTCTTAACTATGAAAGCAAGTCTACACCCTAGCCAATCGGCTGCATGCGCCTAGGACAAGTCAACTATCGCAAAGGCAAACACAGGACACGTCAACTGAATCTGCACGATCGAATCGGCCAAGATGTAAAAGAATTCTCATAGCGGCTATCGTGACTCGAACGACCGGATCCGAGCCAATCGGCGCCGTGAGCAAAGGCTGGAACGGGGAGGCAGGACAAGTCAAACTACCTCCACCACGAGCCCGGACCAGGTCAACTTGACTCATCCCGCCGATACTCACTACGCCGATCGAAAAACAGATCCGGTCGCCGGATAACTAGCAATTAAGCCATCTAATTACGAACAATGTGCCGAGAATTAGACAACATAATTACCTTGTCAAGCCAACGTGTTGTCGACCGGAGCCCCGAAGATCCCCGCGCGAAAACAGTAAAGACTTGACAGAAAATTAGGGTTTGGCGATGCGCCGAAAGTTGTATTGGATGTGAATCGAGTTTACATGTTACATCCGAGTATGTATTTATACTCGGCAAAAAGAATCCTATTCGGACCCTCCTCGGGCCGATTTCCTAACCGACTAGAATCCTTTTTCCAAAACTAACTATTATTTCTAATTTTATAACGTGGGCCAGGCCCATCAATGTTGTGCTCTTCTCGTTGGCGTCCGCGCACGATTCCCGGGAGAGACGCGCCTTTACTCGCCCAAGCGGCCGTCGGCCTTCTGCCCACCGGCCCCTTTTTACCTATAGTCGCCGACAATGGGTCCCTTGGTCAAAAACCGGCGTCAACAGGTACTTCCGGACTTGAATTCTCTAAACCAAGAGAAGAAAACATGGCTGCCTCGCATTCCGGAATCTTCAGGGCAGGTCGGATCGTGGCTGGTCGAAACCCTAAAATATAATATAAAAGTTAAAAGTGCACCTAGATCATTTACAACAGCCGAGGAAGCAGGTTTTCATCATAGTTTACCTAGCAGAAAAATGAATTTATCCCTGTGAGTTCAAGTTAAGGTCGGACTTTGGCTGGTCGAAGCCCTCGAAAATAACATAAAAATTAAAGTGCACCTACGATCATTTAGAACAGCCGGTGAAGCGGATTTTTATCATAATTTACCCAGCAGAAAAATGAAATTGTCCCTGTCGGTTCAAGGTTTAGGGCGTTAACTATTGTAGCCCTTGAAGACGCACGACACGGTCAAGGAGGCAAGTGCCGCCCGGACTCATTCCTCTTTGCGTAAGGGCTTTGTGAAAAGAGGTTGTCTTTTGTCGAGAAAAGAGGTTGTCTTTGCGGAAGGGCGTTAACTAGTGTCTTTTCGTCGCCACCACCAACGCCGTTCCGGAGGTAATGTACATTCGGGCATCCCTCTTCTCTACTTTTGCAATTTTCTTTGTGTTCTTGTTCTTGTTCATTTTCACAATCTATCTTCTTTCCGTCTTGTTTCTCATTTTAGCCCTATTCCTTGTTTTTAGGAGATCCGGAACCAAATCGTCATCCCTTCTAACATCCCGACCCATTTCTTCTTGGGCCCCATGGGCGATCCGGACCCCACGGATCTCATCTCGTGCCGAAACGAACCGGGTCCCGTTTCGGCAACAATCTCCATTATCGGCCGAGTGGTCCAAGTAGCTTTAGGTCATGGCCGACTCCCGTCGCAGGGTGGCGGGATTGGCATAACCGGTATCGGCCGCCCATCGGCAAGGTTGGGCCAATATCGGCATCGCCCATGCCATCAAACTCTCTCTAGCCGATCACCACAAGAACGAACCATTGCTAGCGGCCGCTTCTTATCTCTCGGTCGGATGCCCCGAATCGCTTCATGTTCGGGCACGGCCCGCTACCATGACCCTCCCGGACACGGTCATGTTGGCCGATTTGAATATCACGGCGGAGGCCACCCCGCACGCCATCCGCATCAAGTCCACCCACCGGATCAATCCCAAGGACACCAGGGGTTGGAAGGTCTATATCCGGACCTACAACAAAGGGCACGGCTCGGCCGATCGCCGCGAGCACGTTGCTTTCCTCAACATGTGGCTTGACCACTTTTTCTTCCGTGGGGTCAGCGTAAGCCCCACAAACAACTTCCTGCCGATGGCCGATGTACTCGGCCGACGCCTATGCCCTTCCTATGGGCAAGTATCTTCCGGGATCGGCCTACCTCCTCCTTCACCAGGTCTCGGTGGAGTTGCGCTCCGCCGATCAGCCAAGAACCCGGGAGGCCCTTGGTGGTTCATCCAAATGTGGTTGTCCCTTCATACCACCAAGGCCATCGATCCGGACCTCGGTGTCCTCACCTTCACCGGCAATCATGCCGAATCGGCCACGCCCGATCCAGCCGATGTATCTCTTTCGGGGAAGCGTTGTCCATGGCACCGGGGACGGCCATGTCGGATGACACCTTGGCATATTGGTTCGCCGCCCTCTACAAGGGCCTCAACAACGAAAGTACGGATTGGTACCCGTACATTGATTTCTTCGAGAAGGGGTATGACACTCCTTTCCTCGATCGACCCCACCTTCCCGACGGCCGACGCGGAAGCGGTCAAGATTTTTACCACCTGCCTCCGTCCTCGTCTCGCCGCCGACGGGACTCATTGCCGGGAGCAAGGCTTTCTGCTCCTATGAGTTCTACCACCCGTCGGTGGCGGCCCGCCAACTCGGTTTCGGCCGCTTGCCCCCGCCTCTTCTATGTGGGGCAAATAAAGGCGCGATCTATCGTCGACAACGCCATCCGATGGAATCGGCTCGTCGGCCGCACCGCCGATGTCATCACCGGCGACTTAACCGGATTTTCCCGGTGCCTCGGAGTACCCGCCTTTTCGACCGTTGGTGGGGCGAATGGAACCGGCACCTCCGCAGCCGGAACACCGCCTCCTTCTTCTCCGGTTTAGTCCCGACGGAAGCTTTCGCCGAGGTACGTGTAGCCGATTTATTTTTATAAGGCCGATTTTTGTTGACGAAATCGGCCGCTCCAAATGCTCACCCTTGTATATTCCTTTTCGCCGGACACGGAGGAACCGCCGACCCGTAGTATCGCTGGCCGGCCAATTGCATACTTGATGCCGAGCCCAATTGTTCCAAATATCGGCTTCACCGATCGCACTCCCGCCCAAGCTTTTGCGGCGATGAGTCGAGGGGCACCAGCTGCCCGCAAGGCCAAGACTAAAACGGCCGCCATCGTAAAGAGGAAGGCTAATGTGCCGGCCGCAAGGCCGACCCAAGCCCCGAAGCGCCACCGCGCGCCGTTAAAGCAGCCTCGCGCGCCCGTCCGACCCGGACTACTTCGACGAACCATCTCCGCCGCGTCAGGTTATTATTGCATGATCGTCGATTCCCTCTTTACTTTACATAGTCTAACTATGAGTTCTTTGCAGGAATCGGCGGTTCTTCCTCCTCGTGCCCGGACACCGACGCCCGATAGGCCGATCCGCCTATCAACTCCCCCGGCCAGGACGCCGACACCCGAAAGGCCGAGCCCCGTAGCTCCGGAACCGGCGGTTGTACCAAGCCGTGCCGATCCAAATCTTGCGGAGAGCTCAACTCGCTTGGATCGGCCCGCGTCTTCCGAGGTCGCCGCTGAAACCGAACAAGCCGGCCGCGTGTCACCCGCGGCTTCTCCCAAAGGCACCGCCGCTAACGAAGAATCGCCGGCCAGGAGCCGCCCGCGGCTTCTCCCGTAGGCACCGCTGCCGATGAGCCCGCCGATGAGCCCGCCGAAGTTGAACAAGCTGGCCATGTACCCGATGCCGCCTCCGAGGATGCTGCTGGTGAAGGGGGATCGGCCGGCCGAGAGCTGATTGAAACATACGAACCTCGTAGGTTCAATGGCCCGACCCGATAGACGTCCGGCCCGCTTCGCATCGACGCTTCGCAGTGTTTGTTTTTACTATCTCCTTTTTATTTTCTTGATTTGCTTCCGATTATTAACTTCACCTTATTTTCCTTGGTATTCTAGGCGCTCGCCTTCCCTCGTCCCGCGCCGATTTTGGTATCTCGCTTCTAGTCTTACCACCATGGCCGAAATCGCGCGCGAGCTTGAGGCCTCTTCTCGTTGATCGCTTGGTGGCCGACGCACAACCCATAAGGGCCCGATACTTGGAGGTCCGGACTGAACTCCCGGAGGATGTGCGCGATGCTCCGCACCGCGTGGCATACATGGAGTACCGGCAAATGGACTTCACTCGTGCCCGGCCGGCGTTTGGCTCGCCATGCGGAGCAGCAGCAAGCTGCGCTACTCGCCGATAACTCTATCAAGCGCTCCGAGGAGGAGGTCCGTAAGACCCAGGAGATGCAAGAGCAACTCTCAAATCGGCAGGATGAACCGCAAGCAATCAACCAGGAGATTGCCGATTTGAGAGCATCGCCGGCTCTCAAGGAGGAGGCGGCGGCGGCCTTGGAAGCTACTATTGCACAGCTTGTCGGCCGATGTGGCGGCTCGGCAGAAGATGACGGACGAAGCCATTCAAACGGCCGAGAAGATGGTCGCCGCGGCGCAAGCCGATGTCGGCCCCATCGAGGATGACCTATTGGTCATGGCCAAACTCGACTCCACGCCGGCCCGCGCACTATCTCGCTGTCCAAGACTTCCCGTCCCGCGCCGAGGCCGTTGACTATGCTTAGGTGTAATAGGACTTTGAACAAAGTTTTGATTGTAAACATTTTTTTTTTTTTTTTTTTTTTTGCACTAAGGGCGATATACAATCATATCGGCCATCCGAAGGCGATGTTCAAACATCGGCTAATTTATCGGTGACTTCCTCTCGTCTTACTTTCGTATATTTTTTGGGCTAAGGGCGATACTCTCGCATCGGCCGTCTCAAGGCGATGTGCATCGACATCGGCTGTAGTCTCTTTTAGGCCGAACACTATGAGTTAATCCAAATACTAGGATAATACTCGCTTCAAATACTTTCCATTAAGTGCTCGGCCGAATTCTTCCCCTTCTAACTCTTTCAAAATATATGCATTACCCGGTGCCGATCGGCTAATCAAATAAGGTCCTTCCCAATTAGGCGACCATTTACCAAACCGATTGTCCTTCACACCAATCGGCATCCTAAGCTTCCGGACCAAATCGCCCTCTTTAAACTCGTTTATGCACAACCTTCTTATCATAATGGCGGGCGACCCTTGCTTTATTCTGCTCTATTTTCTCCAATGCATCCAGCCGATTTTGTACTACATCTTCTAATTCATCCATCATCAATCCGTAGTACTCGATCGGCCGAAAGCTTTTGTTGCAACTCAATCCTTCCGGAGCCGATAGCTGTCTCCCATGGCGATGACGGCTTCGTGCCCATATACCAGCCTGATACGGCGCAACTTGCATAGCTCCATGCCGTGACATACGATAAGCCCACAAAGCGTCCATCAATTTCATGTGCCATTTACGAGGATACTCTTGTATTTTCCGCTTGATTAACTTGATCGTACTCTTATTTGCCGCTTCAGCTTGTCCATTGGCTTGGGCATAATACGGCGATGAATTAATCAACTTAATTCCCATCTCATCAGCAAAAGATTGAAATTGGTCCGACGTGAATACTCGATCCTTGATCTCGTTGTGATTGTCTCTCGGAATCCCAAACCTATAAATAATATGCTCTTTAACAAACGTTATCACGTCGGCCGTCGAAACTTTACGATAGGGCGCTCGCTTCAACCCATTTTGTGAAGTAATCTGTAGCTACCAATATGTACCGATGCCCTTTGCTCGATGCTGGATTTATCCGCCGATCATATCCATGGCCCAACCTCTCGAACGGCCAAGGTTTGATTATCGGATTCATAGCCGATGCGGCGCCCTCTCGTATAGGCCCGAATTTCTCGCGCCTTGGCAACTCTTGTAATATTTGAAACAATCGGCCAACATTGTCGGCCAGCAATAACCAGCTCGCCTTAGCAGCCACTTCATCTTATGGGCCGATTGATGCGTTCCGCAAATCCCATCATGTACTTCGCTCATTACCACTTTTGCCTCGTGTCATCAATACACTTGAGAAGCACCCCATCAATTGTCTTGAAAAATAGTCGATCATCCAACGTAACATACTTCAAAGCTTTATATCTTATCTTCTTATCTCGTAGGTTGGGATGGATTGCTCAAAAATTTTCGAATTTCCGTACGCCAATCGGCTTCTTCAATATCAGCTATCTCTAAGCTGTTTTCGCGAGCCGATATCCAGATGCTAGCTGAGCCAAGTTATTTGCTTCAAAATTCTGCTCTCTTGGTATATGGCTGACTTTAACACACTTGAACCTTTTCATTAACTTCTGGCACTTTCTATGATATTGCAACAATATTTCATCTTTACACTCATACTCATCGGCCAGCTGACTCACAACCAACAAGGAATCTCCGAAAATTTCCACAAAATCAGCCCCGGCATCGATGAGTAATTCCAATCCTTTCAAGATCGCCTCGTATTCGACTTGGTTGTTGGTGTACGCCTCCACCGTAATAGAGTATCCACGTACTGCCCCCGAGGCGACACAACAACCAAGCCGATTCCACTTCCTTCTTTGCAAATCGAACCATCAAAGAACACCGTCCATGGCACCGGTTCAACATATCCGCCGAGTGTTCACCGTGTTGCACCACTAAATCAGCCAATACTTGTGCTTTCACCGCTTTGGCCGATTCATAGCCTAAATCAAACTCCGCAATTGCCAACATCCATTTGCCCAACCGGCCTTTGGGGACCGGAGCCGATAGCATATACTTTACGACATCGGCCCGGCAAACGACAAGACATTCTTCGGCCAACGTATAATGCCTTAATTTCGTGCATGAAAAATACAGACAGAGACATAACCTTTCCACTTCCGGATACCGTGTTTCTGCATCAATCAGCTTTGCGGCTGAGATAAAATATGACCCGCTCTTTTCCCTCCTCGCTCTTGAGTCAATGCCGAGCCGATGCACCTATCATCGACCGATAAATATAACCTAAAGGGTGTGCCCGACTTTGGCGGAACCATCACCGGTGGGGACACCAAATATTTCTTGATATCTTCTAAAGCCTTTTGATGGATCGGCTCCCACCGAAACTCTTGACCGGCCTTGAGCTTCAATAATGGCGTAAACACATCAAGTCGGCCGGACAAGTTTGAGATAAATCGCCTAATAAAATTAATCTTGCCGATCGTGGACTCGGAGCTTCGTCTTGTTCGTCTGGCGGTTCCAACTTTCTCGATAGAATCAATACTCTTAGGGCCGACTTCAATTCCCTTTTCATGCACAATAAACCCCAGAAATTGTCCACTCGAGACACCAAACGCACACTTGAGCGGGTTCATCTTCAATCCGTATTGTCTTGTCCTCTTCAACACTTCCCCGAGATCAGCCACATGACTTCCAACCGATCCCGATTTCACCATGACATCATCAATATAAATTTCCACCAATCGGCCGATCAAATCGTGATATATAAAATTCATGGCCCTCTCGATACGTGGCACCAGCATTTTTAAGCCGAAGGTCATAACAACCCACTCATATAATCCCAACGCCCGGGCATCCGAACGCCGTTTCGATATATCTTCCTCGGCCATAAAAATCTGATTATACCCAGCATTTCCATCCATAAAGCTCAAAATCTTGTTGCCGGCGGCTGCATCAACCAACAAATCGGCGTTTGGCATTGGATACTCATCTTTCGGAGTTGCCTTATTCAAATTCCCGAAGTCAATGCAGACCCGCATCTTTCCATTTTTCTTCTCCACCTAGCACAATACTAGAAACCCACTCCGCATATCGGCATGGCCCGATGAAGCCGGCTTCATACAATCTGATAATCTCTTCTTTGACGGCTTCATAATACCTAGGGTCAATCTTCCGAGCCCCCCGCTTATATGGTCGATATCCGGGTTTAGTGGGCAACCGATGTTCAACAATCGATCGGCCGAGTCCAGGCATCTCGCTATAATCCCAAGCAAAACAATCCTTAAATTCTTCCAATAAGGCCACCAATTCATCTCTTACTTCTTTACACAATTTCTTGCTAATATATGTCGGCCGAGGCTTGTCTCCATCCCCTATATCCACTTCTTCTAATTCATCGGCCGACACAAAACCGTGGCCTAATTTCCCGTCTTCTCGGTTCATCAATCGGCCGACTCACCATGTCTTCGGTGTGTATATCGATCGGCCGATTGTCCGTCAATTCTCCCGTGGGGCCCATCGAGCAGCCGGGGTACCCGACTCCCCGGTCACAATAACTCCATCATCTCGTGATGTTTATGGCCTCCGCATCCCAATACGTGCCCGATAAACAAGGCAAGCTCTCTAGACCAAGCAAACTCGAAATCGGCGGTTGCAATGGTTACGTACTTATCGGCCCGCACGATTTCGACCTTGTTGCCGACCCATTGAATCAAACACCGGTGCATGGTTGAGGGGATGCAACAATTGGCATGAATCCAGCCTCTTCCTAACAAAGTTGTGTATGCACCTTTCCCGTCAATGATGAAAAAAGTGGTGGGTATGGTTTTGCTGCCCACGATGATCTCCATTATTGCGGCCCCACGCACATCTTGGCTTCTCCCGCCGTAATCCTTGAGCGTCGATTAGCCCTCATCATTTCTTCCGGCGTCTTCCCGAGCTTGCGGTATGTAGTAATCGGCATGACGTTGACCGCCGCTCCTCCGTCGACCAACATTTTCCTCATCGGCGACCCATTGACATAGCCGCTAATGTATAATGCCTTGAGGTGCAAATGATCGTAGTTGACCGGCTTATCAAATACCGCTGATTCCGGCGTCCACGTAATCTCCGAAGCTTCCCCAATCGGTTCTTCTTCACTCGAATTTTCATCGGCCGATCCGACAATCCCGGGCATCGTTGACATCATATTCACCGCGGCTTCACTCGACCACCCGAGACCGCACTTTCGGCCTCCATTGCCTCTTGGGCTTGGGCTCATCATCTTGGTCATCTCTCGTAATGGCGTCTACCCTTGATTTCCCGACAACGCATTCTTTGAAGCCTCCTCTTTGGGTTTTGCCGAGCAAACCACCGGGGCACCACCGACCTTCGTTCTCCGTTTGATCACCTCTCGAATCTTCATGGTATTGGTAATCGAACTCTTCTTCATCATTGATTGGCCCCAGCCGATCGTGAACAGTAGGTTCTCTTTGGCACTACGTATCTTCGTTCATTATATCCATGATCGTAGTCGATTGCTCTTCCGGGGGCCGATTGTCGAGATTCATAGTTGCGACCAATCGGCCGTCCCTCGGTAACTTGACGACCCGACGTCACGATACTCTTCCCGCCGCTGCACTCGGGACAGCTTCTCGATAGATGGAAGCTTCATGTTTCGGTCCCAGCAGCATCGAAAGAAAGGACAATCCCAGTGTGGGTCAAAATCTTCTCGCGGATCACGCTTTGCTCGTACCGCCGACTTTGACCGATAGATTCCCGTTCACGTGCCACTTGATCTCCTTCTTCCCTCTCCCTCTTCCTCTCATATCGGCGTATGAAACCAGCTGATCCACCACCGATGGTATTGATGTACATTGTATTAGCAGTGGAAAGGGTGCCCATCAACTTTCATCTTCTTCTTCACATCGGCCGCTCGCAATATCCCACTCGTCAACCGCCTTCTCGGATCTCATCTCTCATAGCATAACAATCAACAGTGTTATGATGTGAATTTCCATGCCACTTGCACCACTTAGCCATTTTCTTCAATTCCTCCGGCGTAGGAATTTTGTGATGAGGTGAAAGCTGAATTTTCTTTTCCCGCAGCAACCGATCAAATATCTCGTCGGCCTTAGATAAATCAAAATCATATTTTCTCTCCTTAGGATTGACATGCGGAGAAAATATCGGCCGTTTATTATTAGTCCACTCAACCGCATTAATTCCCTCTTCATCATCTTCACCGTCGAAATCAGCATAAGCTACCCGATACCGCCGATTCCTCGGTGAGCCGGAGATTTTCTTCCCGGCCAACCGCCCTACGTGTCACCTGCGCCACCCATCAAACTCATGTGGGGTAAACTTTTCTTTGATGTTGGAGAATAGCCCCGCATAAGCGATCTCGGCCAACCGTTGCTCGTCAGTTCGGATTGTAGCATCGTCCCTCGTAGTCCCGAACCTCTCGTATATAATCGGTCACCGATTCTCCCGATTTCGTTTCATCGCCATTAAATCGGACAAACTAAGCTCGGTAATGCCCGTGAAGAAGTACGAGTGAAACCTTTTCTCCGCATCGGCCCAACTCCGAATAGAACCAGGCGACAACGAAGCAAACCATGAAAAGGCCGATCCGTACAACGACAAGTGGGAATAGCCTAACCCGCAAAGCTTCCCGAGTAGACGCCTCACCAAGCCGTGCGTCATACCGGCCGATGTGCTCCATAGTTGATGTGTTATCTTGCCCGTAAAACTTGGAAAACTCAGGAATTTTATACTTATTGGGTAAAGCCACTGAATCCATCCAGCCAGGGTAAGGTCGCCGATACAATGCACTTTTCTCCTTAGGCTTCAAATCGAATCGATCTTTCATCATATCGGCGATCTTAGCCATGAGGCTATTCATATCACCGGGTTCAGCAGCCGCCGATCCGGTCCCCGTCATATAAGCCGTGTTGGGCTGTCCCCCGCTTGGGTGTATCAACCGACCGTTCCCGGAAATCCCGTGCTAGTAGCCGGGAATAATGTCTCAGTGAGCGATTCCATAACTCACGGCCGATTGATCGGCCGTCCAGCTCATGAATCCATGTCCCCCACCCGATGCGGTCGGCCGTGGAATACCGGATATCGGCCGTACTATAGTGGGTGAGTTCTCAATTCTACTCGGGCCGGTATTTGGTACGTAGAAGAAATTGGGCCGTTGTGCCATCTCGCGGGACCGCCGCCACATTGGTTGGTGCCCCCAACTCGTAAGCCGGCCGTTGTACATCTTGCCTCGTTGCCCTCTTCCGTTACCGACTTCTTGGGATCACCGTTATCCTCTTTGCTTGGCCGGGTTGCACCGGTACTTGCATTTGCATTGTCCTTGCCAGGCCATAGGTTAGGTGGCATGCCATACATGGGCTGAAACCCCGTTGGCGGTGTAGTATTTCGGATGCCGATTCCCCGAATCGGTCGTACAGAGTGCCAACAAGCCGAGTGTATGCAGGTCCGTAATATCCTTCAAGCAAATAGCCGCCATCAACCGTGTCCTTGATCAAATTTCCGATGGTGTTGGTCAACACGCCCGATTGATTGATTAGGGCCTCGATGAACGGACGAGTTGACCATATCACCGAGTTGGTTGGCATCCGGCGCTCTCGGGCTTTGATTTGGTCTAGTTCTTCCGGATGCGTAATCCGAGGGATGTCTCCTTTTGTGGCCACTCGCCACGTGTCACTTTCTGTGGCTTGAAAGTACTTTTTCATTGCTTCGGCCGGTATTCTTGGTACCGCAGCTTTTGTTCTGTCGTCATCTTCCCCAGTGCCGAAACCTCGTTGTCATCGTAAACTTCTCCATGGCCTTTGCCATCCGTCCCGAGAGGGACCGGAACGAAAATCGGCCGATTCTCAGCATCGACCATTGGTGTTCCGTCCTCCCCGACCGCCCGCATGTACGACATCTTGATCTTGGTTGCTTCTGTCCCACCGGGCGTGCCAAAAAGTGTGTTGACGTCAAAAGTCGCCGACACACCGTCGTCCGGAGAGTCCACCGAAACCCCGGCCGACGCAGGCCCCGTGCTCCCAACGGACCGGCTCGGCTCGCCGATGTTCGTGTGCGCTCGGTGCGTGCGATGGTTTTCCCGCAAACCAACAAAGACAATAAAAGGTGTAAAATTCCAGGTCATCGGCCCGTATAGATCGATGTGCAGCTCGTGGCCGATTCTCGCGTAAGATAGACAAAATCGGCCATCGATCGGGAGCAGCACGGCCCATCCATTTATGTATTAAATGCCAGTGCAAACGAATCTGCGATACAAACGATACGAAATCGGCCGACGCTATAACATGCGATCGGTGGCTAGCAGCCGATTCCGTCGGTAAACGATCACATCATTAAGACTTTGCAGGATGCATTATCGGATAAAATGTAAACAAGGTAATTATTAATGGGATGTGATTAATTTGGTAGTAAGAAGATGGTTTAATCATCAATCAGATCAGTGAATCGGCCGATCGTGCATCCGGCCGATTTTGCCATTGATTATAGTAGTGAATTATTTAGATCTATCTAAATGTATAATGATGATCAATGAAATCGTACTAATAACTCGGGTCCAAAAGCAGCTTTAACAGATTTAATTAATTGAACATAAAACAGCTTAATGAACGTGATAAGCAATCGGCTAAACACTCCGAAAGAACAAGAAGACAAATACAACCACACAGTATCCCAAATCGACTCAGCCGCTCCAACAGACAAGTCAACCGATGGCACGCGGCTGGACCAGTCTAACGACCGCGCACGCCCGCCGATTCAGGACAAGCACAATCATAAACGTCTTAACTATGAAAGTAAGTCTACACCCTAGCCAATCGGCCGCATGCGCCTAGGACAAGTCAACTATCGCAAAGGCAAACACAGGACACGTCAACCGAATCCGCACAACTGAATCGGCCAAGATGTAAAAGAATTCTCATAGCGGCTATCGTGACTCGAACGACCAGATCCGAGCCAATCGGCGCCGTGAGCAAAGGCTGGAACGGGGAGGCAGGACAAGTCAAACTACCTCCACCACGAGCCCGACCAGGTCAACTTGACTCATCCCGGCCGATACTCACTACGCCGATCGAAAACAGATCCGGTCGCCGGATAACTAGCAATTAAGCCATCTAATTACGAACAATGCGCCGAGAATTAGACAACATAATTACCTTGTCAAGCCAACGTGTTGTCGACCGGAGCCCCGAAGATCCCCGCGCGAAAACAAGTAAAGACTTGACAGTAAAATTAGGTTTGGCGATGCGCCGAAAGTTGTATTGGATGTGAATCGAGTTTACATGTTACATCCGAGTATGTATTTATACTCGGCAAAAAGAATCCTATTCGGACCCTCCTCAGTGCCGATTTCCTAACCGACTAGAATCCTTTTTCCAAAACTAACTATTATTTCTAATTTTATAACGTGGGCCAGGCCCATCAATGTTGTGCTCTTCTCGTTGGCGTCCGCGCACGATTCCCGGGAGAGACGCGCCTTTTACTCGCCCAAGCGGCCGTCGGCCTTCTCGCCCACCGGCCCCTTTTTACCTATAGTCGCCGACAATGGGTCCC